>LOJH01002326.1:3758-16276 GCA_001685095.1 Ellobius talpinus | reverse complement strand
GTGTGTGTGTGTGTGTGTGTGTGAGAGAGAGAGAGAGAGAGAGAGAGAGAGCTGTACCCATTAGGATTTATTTAGGTGCCCATTGCGTCTTTTTGTACTATGGAGTTGTTTACACTAAGCATGACTGAAGACAGCTAACTTCCTCCCCACACCAGTCCATTGTGTTCAGCTCCGAGAAAGGAAGTCGAGGCTCCCTTGACTGTCAAGTGATTAACTTAACCTCTGTGGTACCCAAGGTCAGAACATGTAAGAGTTCTAAATAATTTTGTGCTGCTATTTCATCAGAACTTCTCTTCCAGCCTTGCCAGCTTAAGAAGTTAGAGTTATTAAGGTGTACCCTTGATGTGTCTACCAGTATTCAGTAGTAACGTTTACCCGTCCACTGTGAATCAAAGCTACCTAACCCTGGACACACTCATAAGTGTTTCTTTTGATTGTGTGATTTTATTTTCCACATAGCAAAAAAATTTCTTCTGTTCCCTCTTCCTTCCCCCAAGACAAAAAGAGAAAACCAAAACAGAGGACAGAGGACGAAAGAAAGAGACAGAAAAGGAATTGAATTGCAGTGGGCTCACCAGGGAGGGTGTGAAAATCCACATTGGTGCTGCCCTGTCCTCTGTGCTGTGTTCTGAGGATGTCCTCCTGAGTCATGCAGGCAATGACAGTAAACTGTAAATACCACATGTGAGTTTACCTGGATCTGTGCATTTTGTGCCTTATTCACGAGAGTGGTAGAAGTTCTGCAGTATGTTGAGTGTTTCCGCTATTAGCGCATCATTTCCATGTGCCAGTTGTAAATGCTTTCCAGCCAGCGCCCGACGACTTCTTACAAAGTCAGAAAGCAACCTTGAGCAATTTGTTGTTGAACTCTCCCCGCACCCCCCCCCGCACCAGAATCAGAAGCAGCACCCGCCCTTGCCATGATAAGCATTCCACCCCTGCTCTTCTGGAAATGTGAAGTCAGACGAGGGTTCCCAGGGAATGTGGCACCTGCGGAAACCATGTCTAAAGTCATCTCTACGTAGCTTGGCAGAGCCCACTGAAGGCTGATGGTGTGTGCAGCCTACTGACGACTGGTCAGTACATCACCCGGTCATTTATCCAACCTAGTCAGAAAGTACCACAGCTGAGGAAGGCTCCTGACCCAGTCAGGTAGAGTTCAACTGCTTTCTTGGGACAGAGACGATGACATGCATTACTTGGGGGGAGGAACGGGTGCAGAACACCAGATCATTTTTACACACAATGTAGAATACTGATGGAGTTGGTCTTTTCCTTCAAGAACATTCTTTTCTAGAGAGAGAAAAAAAGATTCCTTAAAAGCTGAAACACTTGTTCTTAAACTACTTCAGCTTTGAAACTAAACTATTACAGTTTAATCAATTAAACCAACCAACAATAAGCACTACACAACCTGCCACCAACGATGTGTTTGCATTTACCTTAAAATATTAATCCCAGTGTGGTAACTCTGTGTGACTCTGCTAACATCTTGTAACATTGTGCTGCCTTAGAGTGTACTGTGAGTTCTATCAGTATTTATGTTGAAATTTCTAACATGGAGTTTAGTCTCTATTCTGTTAATTTAATTTCTAAATGCTTTATCCATTTGTGCAAAGGTAAACACAGATTGTATCTTTTTTAATGGTACGGCATAAAAAAAAATAACCCTAAAGTGAAGTGGCTCTATACTCTTTTATAGAGTACTTTAACATGTATAGATATCTTGTAAACTTGTATTGTGGATGTGTAAATAATATGTACTTTGGGTTTTTAACACCGCATGTAAAGTCAAAATAAAATATCCAAGTCATTACACCCTGCCTTTTGACATTTAAAAGGTTTATACGTCATTTTTTTATGTTAGTCATGCTATATTTATTTCAAAGTCTAGTAACTTTCTTATCAGAAATATTTGTTATCTTTTCACATTATGCTTCCATTTTCCGCTTGGAAGACTTGTTAAAGGCTGGAGCCTGAAGTTAGACAAGTAGTTCAGAAAATGACATGGCTGATGGCCCTGCATCCACAGCCAAATTCTGATCTTGTGCCTTGATCTAGTTCGAAGAGCATTTTAGAATTTATACTCTTTGGGCTGGGGAATGGCTAGGTGGGTACAGTGCTTGGTGTGTAATCATCAGGACCTGAGTTTGAACCTCCAGCACCTTGAACTTGGTATGGTAGCACTTCATAACACCGGTACTCCTAACAGATGGGAGACAGAGACAGGAGAGTCCTCCAAATAGGCCTGCTAGTCTAGTATAAGTTGAGATAAACAAGAGACCCTGTCTCAAGCATGGTGGAAGATGGACCATCTATACCCATGGTTATCCTCTGATCTGCACACATGCACCATGGCATGCATGCACCAACACACAAACATGCACACACATACATACAACACACAGAAATATCACACAAAGAATTCATGATTTATATTATCACATGAAAATGTAGATAAACTTTTAGTTCAGAATTATAACTGGTGAACCATTCTTCCTGTTGGTGCATTGAAGGCCTCCACACATTGTATAATAAGAGATGAATTCCCCAAATATGAAAGTATAAGGGTAAAAGTAAGATTCTGTGGCATTTCTCTTAGCAGGTAACTAGCTGGGACTGGCTGGCACTGGCCCTTATGGATGGGCACAAAGCCGTTTCTGATGCAGTGAAGGTTGTACCCAGCCTCTGCCTGTTGGGGTTCAGCAGCTTCTCCCAGCCAAAACCGACCTGAAGCTTTTCCAAGACCTTTGTCAGAAGACCTCAGTAGCATCTTAGGCAGAGCAGCAGACACTGCCATATCCCATCTAGGGTCTCACCCCTTTCGTGGTATCCTTTAACCAGGGGTTAGGGACATCTGGACCCGAGTGTCTGTCCAGTGGTCTGAGCCCCTTTGCACTTCCTGCACCACATGCAGCCATTCAGAGAGATGGGGAATCATCGTGGAAATTGGGGCTAAGGCTGTGTGTCTCAGTCGGTCAAGTGCTTCCTAGTGTGCAGGTAGTTTAGTGTCCATTCTCAGAAATGATACTCGGAGTGTGGCTTCATGCCTGCAACATTGGTCTTGGGAGGTTTAAGCAGGAGGATCGGGGTTTAAGATGATCTTTAAGGTCAAGGCTAGCTTAGGCCAAGTAAGACTCTGTCTCAAAAAAAGAGCCCCCCCTTATTTTGGTTTTGGACTTGTTTATTTGTTTCAGGAATTCTTTCAACCTAAGTTGGTGACAAGCGTGTTTATTCATCTTTGTAGGCAGCCGTTCTGCCGCTGCACATGGCATTCTGAAAGCCCCTGTCCAGCAATGAGAGTGAGTCAGGAAGACATTGTGTTTCTGAAAAGGACCTGCAAGCGTCAGTTTGCAGCTGCTTTTGGGCAAACTGATGGAGAGACATAAGAAAAATGTGTCGTTGGCCTAATGCTCGCACTGCATTACTTCCCTGACTGCACGTCTTTATGACCTTGCTACTTCTTATATTATGGACAGCAATTTCTCTAGGTCCATTGGGTTTTTCTTTCTTTCAGAAAGGGCATCTTTTTTTCTCCTCTTTTCATAGGTGTTCCTAGCTGTTTTTTTTTTTATTTTTTTGTTTTGTTTTGTTTTGTTTTCATGGGCATCCTTGATGGTTTAATGCAGGCTGTGCCTAAAAGAAGCAAGCTTCACTTTCCTCTTTAGGGGATTTATAGTACCCTGAAACCACATCTATAATTCCTCAAGGAAGATGCTCAGGTCCTACTGGGGAGCAGGACAGCAGACGAATTTGAGGATTTTCAGAGAATCTATTTTTAAGCTACAGAGTAAAGGCACAAACACGACCAAGTACCCAATACAGAACACCCACGCTCCTCTCCCAGCAGTTCATTGACTTAGAGTACTCTAGGAAGTAGCAGCATTGGAGCCCGACAGAACGCTGGAAATGCTGACCCAGGCTCAGAAGAGTGAGAGTATCTCAAGTCAGACAGTGACGTGGTAGTCTAAATACTGCTCAGGCAACAGAGATGGTAGTCTAAATACTGCTCAGGCAACAGAGGGACTTACCTTTCTGACATCTGAGAGGGCCTAACTTCCCATTTGTCCCCTCATCCTTGTTAGAGTGTGGCAAGGAACATGGTTTCCAGACAGCCCTCCAATCGTGGCTGAAGAGCTATGGGTCTGACTGACTCTTAACACTTGACTGAGTAGGCTACTCCACCTCTCTCAACTTAAGCTATCTCATTTTTGAGCAGAGGCGGTTTAGCATTTGTTTCTCTGACAGTTCTATGGTCTCTGTCAGCTCGGTAATTCTATTCCTTACTTTATGAACGCCGGGCTTAAATATTACTCATTCCAGAGCTTGGTTTGTAGGCCATTTATGGATGTGTGGGGCCTTTTCCTTGTTGGATGAGCAATATATGTGAGATTAGCAATAAAATACGGCACGATAAACAATGTTCTTTAAGCTACTTCACTTGGATCTATATTTGATGTTTACTCTTTTCGCATACAGAACACGTTAAACACTTAAATCTCTGTCAGTGTTTCTGTCTTTATCAAACAGTTTCAATACCATCAACAACAAAGAATGAACCTCTAGTAATATCAATCTAATGCATAGCGGAGTCATGTAGCAGACAAAGGGAGGGGTCAGATAATGTCCTAGACATTTAGGCCCTGAGTCAACTAGAATGACATACAAAAGAAAATGGCATATTTCTAGCCCCTGTCTTCGGATATAATTCTTTTTAAAATTAGATATTGATTATAGAGTGATTATTCTCTGGAACACATTCAGACTCTTTATTCTCGGTTTGGATAGTGAAGGGAAATATAAAATACAGTGCCTTCATATGTATACATTATTTCCTGGGGCTTTGGATCCCTGTCCAGTTAATCCTCAACAGTTTCTTAGGAGTAAGATTTAGTATTCCCATTTTCAATGTATAGGCATTAAATTCAGTGGGGTTCTGACAGCTATGGAGGTATAAAGGATAGTGAGTTCACAAATCCCGGCTCATTCACATATGCTCATGCCCAGGGCACAAGCTCCCACCTTCCGTATCAGGTTGAAAAGGGTCTATAGGTCTGGAAGGATGCTCCCCCTCCAGTACTTCATGCAGAGAGGAGAAGCCACAGAGGTAGAATGGTCACGGTGTTCATGGTTACATGCCAGCCTGCCACTGAGAAGTGAGATAGTCATTGAACCCACCACTCACATGCTTGGCCACTGTAATAAACATTCCACATCAAGCACTAGAAAAGAAAACCCATGGGCTGAGTTTGCTTTGGGTTGGTGGAACACAAGCAAAGAGGATGGAGACAGTAAGTCTGCAAGGAGCTGATATGTCAAATTGCACGCACCCATGTAAGGTTTTGGGCATCCTGCCAGATTTACACCTTGAACTGCCACATGGTTTCTGGAGATGGGAGTATTGATTTCTTATTTGGAAAGGTTTGTTTGTTTGTTTGTTTTTTGTTTGTTTGTTTGGTTGGTTGGTTTTTCATACTGAGCTGAAGTTGCATATTGGTAGTTGAAAACGGTTTTCTCTTCATTTGGATCGAAGAGCCTTTCTGGGAGGCAGGAAACAGATATGGTGACTCCTCAAGGATCACACTCTCAGTTAGGTGGTAAGGCCTGGCCATAGAGTTGGACCTTCTAATGCTAATAAGCATTGGAGAAGCATATGCCCCAGAGTGGGAGAGGAAAGACAAAAGCATACAGCATCTTAGCAATTACAAATCAGTTTCCCAAATAAGAGGATTAGTGTCTTCTTCAGCCTCTCTCTGAGGAGCTAACCATGGGACAGCTTGAGGAAGCTGGAAAGAGAATGTGGTGCTCCTGGGATATTCCTGCAAATTGACAGCTGTCGAGTATTACCTAGCATTTGGGAATAGTGAGGGCCTGAAGTCCATGACATCTCAGGTTGAGAGACTTGGCTTTCACTGGGTCCAGTAAACTGGGCTTTGGTTGGTCAGTATGTACTGGGAAGGTCCATACAACTAAGATGCCAAATGAATTGACAGCAGCTTCTTCCAGTCACACAGGTTAAGACTACTCTTGAGTTATCCCATCATAGTTCTAGGATGTAGTAAATGCTTATTTCTGATTACTTATGGAGCTCAGCTCTAAAGAGACCACAATGTTTGCTTAACTTAGATGACCATGGATTACAAATGAATGAAAATGGGAGAATACTAAAACCAAAGAATGCAATAGAATTCAAATTTATTTTATATGTCATGTGTGTGTGTTTCTAGAAAGAATCATGCAAAAATACGAATACTGGTTATAATCATTAAAATGGAAATACTTTTTAAAAAGTGCTTCTTTAAAAAAATATATATGTAACTGGACATTTCTCTCCTACCCGCCAGTTCCTGAATACCTCTTGGAAGTGTAATATTTAATTGCAAACTGTTTGTTCTATTAGCTCAGGCTTATTATTAACCAGCTCTTACAACTTAAATTAACCCATTTCTATTATTCTATATTTTATCATGAGACTAGTAGTTTGTTAACTCACCTCTCTCTTCCCTGGAGGATCCTGGCATCTTCTGACTCTGCCTTCTTTCTTGCTGTATTCAGTTTGGCTTTCCCACCTAGCTATATTCTGCCCTGCCATAAGTTAAAGTAGCTCTATTCATCAACCGATAAAAGCAATACATATCTACAGCATATAGCAGGTCATCCCACATCATATGTGTTTTTAATTTTTTGTAAGTTCTTATTCTATGTTTGCTTTATAAAAGGAAAACAGACATTTTGGAAAAATCTGACTTTGCTTAGTTAATTGGTCTCAAGAAAGGAATGAATTTTCTGTCCATCAAAAATAAATTCCCCGAAGATTGGATGTAGTAACAAGGGAGAGGACAGAGCAGTGCTCAGGCTCAATGCCATCTGGTTGCTAAAGCGTCTAAACAGAGCATCTCTGTCAACTGGAGATGTGCGGACTCTGAATATGTGAAGGTACCAAAAGGCAGAAAAAGACTTTCTGAGCTGGGCACTGGCTCACTTCTGTAACCTGTAATCCTAACCTGGGAGAGGCAGGAGGATCACCGCAATTCAATATCAGCCTACAAAGTAAGCCCCAGGATGGCCATCCAAACTGTCTCTAAAAATAAGAAAGTGGGTACCCTGGGAGAACTGAGGGGTTTCTTCACAAAAGAGGAAGAAGCTGTGCAGGCCTCATCCATCTACCAGTCTGGAAGGGCTATGATTTAGAGTTCTCTATTCCCCTTTGTCTTTTCTTCCCTGATTCAAGGCAGCTGAAGGACAGCAGGTAGCTTTGAAGACAATGAGGTGATTATGGTAATGAGAACTTGAGAAAATACAAAGTAATTAGCAGCTTAATCCTCTCAGCATGCCAGCTGAGGATGTCAGAAGAGCCACGCCCCTTTGCCAAATTTCCTGAGGTTTCTCCCTCCTTCCTACTTTTAAAGATGCAATTTCCTACACTTTGTAAGACCTCCCCAGAAAGAAGATATCTTTCTCCTCCTCCTCTCCCTACTTTCCCTCCTGCAGAGACATTTCTGGGATTCTTAGTTTATACAGCCAGCAAGGAATTAGAATTTTAGGGACAAGCTCTGTCATATTCTTTCTCTCCCCTCTCTTTATCCCTCCTTCTCCCTCCCTCCCCCCTTTCTCTTTACACACACACACACACACATACACACACATGTATTCTAAACTATCAGCAAAAAGGAAAAAATAGACAAGTTCTCTTTGTTATAATGAATATCTTTGCAAATAAGTTATCTTTTCCTAATGCACATACATAGGTGCCCTCTCTCCATATGTATATATATTATAATATATGTGGAGATATATATCATACACACACATATCAAAGACATGCAAAGTCTTCCAGCTCTTGTCAGCTTTATACAATTGTTAAATTAACTTGGAAGACCCTTATGTCTACAGTTTCTATGAATGAAAAGAACAATGTCTTTCTTATTCTGCCATTTATCAAAACCTTTCTTCCAGCTGAGAGCATCCTAAGTAAGAGAGTGCTTAGAGTGGATGGACTAATAGGAATAGACAGTGTGAAACTCTCCCATGTCTGCTGTGTAGCTAGCTATCTGTATATTCATTTATATTATTTTAATGATTTTTCAAACCTGGTTAGATATTAAAATCACTTAGGAAACTTCTAAAAATGCCAGTGTCTGGGCCAGATCCCAGAACAAATAAATAAACTAAATCATTATCTCTACTCCGGACCCAGACGTTAGTAATTTGAAGTGTTCTTCACAAGACTCTGATGAATGAGTAGTTTGGATGGGAAAATCCTAAGTGCTTTGGCCAAAGGGTATGTGAAGGTGTGAGAATCACTACCAGCCACTCACAAGGTAGATGCAAACCCAGAATCTTCTTCAAACTGAGTTTTTCATATCTTAAAAATCATGTAATTTTGGCTATAAAATCATGCAATTTTGATGTCACTTTGAAGACTGTTGAAGCCCAGAGCATTCTCTTTTCCAAAAGGATGTTAGCAGAGGGAAACGGGATTATCTTCCCTTGCACGGTTACCATTAAGGATCTGGATGCTCCTCATGACTCTGTTCTTTATGGAAATGATAAATAATAGAGCAGGCGGCTGTGTACTGGTCTCCTGGGGACATACTGTCTTCTGAAACTCTGCCCTGCATTAGGCTATGGAGGGTGGGTAAGGTGCATTTATCCCCACCAGTGAGCAGTAGAATGAAGACAGTGGCACCTGGACTTGAGTTCCAAAGCCTTTTATTCTCAGTGAAAGTTTCCGTTGTAAATTTTGCAACAAAACAAAAACTCAGACATGCATCAAATGTATTGCTGCAGCAATCTATCTTCTATACAACCATTGAAATGGGCTTTCTAAATCAGCCTTAATCATGAAATCACTCTCTGATTGCTAAAAAAACAAATAAATAAATAAATAAAATAATCTTTCAGTTCTTTCCACAGCAAAACCAGTAAGTAATCACAAAAACCCAGCCTCCTGGGTCTTGCATACTAGGCCCTTCCCAACCCGGCCTCAGGGATGAGAGCTCATTTCTCTCCCAGGTGTCTGTAAATCATGCTTCCAAGACAGGATTGTCTGTTTAATGAAAACCTTCACTTCGTCGAGCACGCATATATCAGAGGCCTTTTATAGACCACATACAGTATACTAGCAACTGGGGACTAGAAAAAGCGACTTAACCCAAGTCTCTCACGATAAGAGCCCAAGGGGGAGCACCAGCAGTCCTAGTGGGAGCACTTGCAATCTGGGCTTAGAGCACAATGGTACAGATTATTTTAAGAAAATGGTGGGCAAGTTGAAAATGAAGGAAATCTCTAGCCTTGATAGGAAATGGAGAAGCAGGAGTGTCCAGCTGACTCAAGAGACAGGAGCTCAGGAAAAGTGGCAGGAAGTGTCATAAGCATCTAGAGGACACATATATTACACGTTGTCATGTCTGTACTCTTAGCCATGGTGTAGAGCAAGGGCTCCTTTCCATGTGGACTTAACCCACAACTACACTGGCAACTGGGTACCCTGCACCAGCCTATAGTTCTCTCGGGGACTCCAATCTGAGAGCCAAGCTCTCCTCTTTGTCCTAATATAGTAATGGAGACTGTTCTCATGATTGATGAAAATATAACATGGTGTGGGAAGAAACGGTCATAGTATCACTCCTCCTTGTAGTGAAGCTAGGCCTGTAGGAGAGAAGAGCACACTCCCTGGGAGCTGGAGTGCATTGAATGCAGACACTCCTGCCAACCCAATGGTTCATTCATCACATGGGCCTATATTGGGCATCTACCGCTGAGCCTATGAGAACACCTACCAAAGCCAGTGAGAGTACACCGAACTTAAGTTATCCACTTTACCTGAGATTCCATAGTGAGGAAAGCAACAAAATTAAAAACCTAGCTGGGCACACAGCTCACTGTAAGGCACTTGCCTAACATGTGAGGTCAGGATCTCAGCCCACAAACTAGAAAGAACAAGAGAACAATGAATGCTTGCAGGAAAAGCCAAGGCGGGTTTTGTAGCTTTTCTTACACTGGGTCATCCTGGAAATGGAGTTTTTTTGGCAAAAACCTGGACTCTGGAACCTCTAAGAACCTAGGCTCAGCCACTCTGCCCCAGTTCACCAATGAAGGAAACTAGGGATGGTGAAGAACAGAGAAGGGTGACTTCTTCAATGTGGCTGAATTCGGAAGAGAAACTGATAAGGAGTCCAGTCAGATACTAACAGGACGTTGACCCTGAGAGATGGCTCAGCAGTTAAGGCTAGACTCACAACCAAACATCAAGAGGTTTATGATTAAACAGAGGAAGAACTAAGGGTGGGGCATGGGCAAGAGGTTGTCATTTAGCTATGTCAATCAAGGTGTGTCCTTCGTTTGGTCATTGTCTCCATTTTGGCTCTGTGAGGGGGGCCAAGAAGTCTTTATTATTGGCATAGTTTAAGGGAGTCAGCCTGATTCTCAGAAGATAGTAATTCTACACCAGGTGTGGTGTCTCCATCATGCCTAATAAGTGCTTTTCTAGGAGCACGGGAGGTCTGGTCTGTAAGGCTCTGCTTCTGCAGGGTCCCAAGGTGACTGAAGGAAAGAATAAGGACAATGGTTTACCCTTGTGCCTACTACTGAATGAAGGTAGAAAATTTTGGGTTTTCATTTTGCTTTTAGTTACCTTGTGTACCCAAGTGAGGAGTCCATACTTTTTTTTTTTTAATCAGCTTCTAAGTGTCTGTTTCTACCTCCTAGAGAGGAAAGAAAGGCCTCTGGGCTGGGAAACTGCATGGCATCTAACAGCACTGCATCCTATAGACAATGAGCAGGCACCTGCCTAAGGTGCCAGCAAGCTGTACACATTACATGGGAGATGAGTCGGTTCTTCACACACACTGGTAATGTTAGACTCATCCCCCAGTCTGTTAATGACAAAGAACAAAGTCCGCCTCGAGACAGATTTTAGCTCATGCTAGGTCATGCTCTCTGCTGTTGGTGCTTAGGAAAGGAGAGCAAGAAGCAAGAGAACTGAGTTATAGGATAAAGGGAATAGTTTTTGCTACAACATTTCCCCCCAATTATTTCCCAACCTGTCAAATGAACCCTAGTTAGGGCTGAGGAAGAGACTGGGAAATAAAGGTTGAACCTTGTTTTTCTACAGAACTCCAGCAGTTCCCTTGTGATATTTCTCCCAAATGTTCTCCTAAAGAACATAAGGTGAGCAATAAAGAGGAGAGAAGATCACAGAAAGAGGGAGAAACAAGGCATAGCATAGATAAACGAGAATGGCCGATGGATGCATTTTGGGCGGATTCTCCGAAAGAGCAGTGTTTCAATCTCTTTCGGGTATTAAGGCTTCAGAATGAACTTGCTGTGTTGGGCACATGCAGCAGGGATTTTCCATTCTAAGAGGCTGGCTTGTCACTCTGTCCAGTTTTTGTTCCCTCTACTGCTATGTCCTCACCCAGTTAGTCATTATTATGCCTCTCCTTAAGCCTCAAGGCAAAGGCAACCTTCTGTAGCAGTTGCTTCCACCCATCATGAAGGGAAGACTCCAAGGTTCTCTTCCTCTGTTTTTGATCATTTTAGTTATAAAACGAGCTGGCTATAGACTAGAAGCAGAATGTGTTATCTGTACATACATAGGCAGGCCATAAAAAACATAAGACTTAAAGAAAAAGACAGAAGACAGAGGTTTATATAATAACTTGGTGACCGAAAAGCAATAGTTGCTTGGGACTTCCAGAATCAAGGGAGGGTGAACCAAATCAGGGAAATTCAAGTGGGAATCAGCTTGGAATCAAAGGCAGTCTTATGATGCACTCCCTCTGCTCAGCTTTCTCCACCACCATGTACCATGCAGAAGCCTTTTGAGGCCTAACTCGCCATTGCTCTGTGCTCTTGGCAGGCCAAAGCTTGGGAATGCCCCTCTTTGCTTCTCTACACCTTGCATACAGTTTTATAAATTCTCTATTATAATTGACTTAGACTTCCACAATAAGGACCTGGGACCATAGAGAGACCTCTCAAAAGAAGACAGAGAAAATGAAGGATCAGGACAGGAAACAAGAGATGGAGGGAGAGAGAGGAAGGGGGAGAAGAAGAGAAAGAGGGAAACAGAACAGAGGAGAGGTAACAGTGAAGTTCCTCAGGGTAACAGCTGTAAGAAGAGCTGCTTGGAAGCCCTGGTAAAGGAACTAAACCTGTACAAACACAAACAGCAAAGGCTAATGAAGAAACTCTGGTTTGAGTTTAATGCTAGAGTCTCCTGGCAGCTCACAAAGCAATATGAACACTTCAGAGATCAATCACATGACACGCCTTAAAGAAACAAGAAAATAAAAAGTCATAATTTAAGAAATAAGTGACTGATAAACATTTAAAACCAAGCAATCCACTGTTCCCTTTTCAAAATTACATTCCACATACTTGACTAAATGTATTGCTTATAACTGCAGTATATACAGACAGAATTGTTTCAATTTAAAAATTTGTGTAATCATTTTGTACAAGTAAGTACCACTCTGTGTGTGTGTGTGTGTGTGTGTGTGTGTGTGTGTGTG
>LOJH01002325.1:29495-43461 GCA_001685095.1 Ellobius talpinus | reverse complement strand
TTCTTTATTAACCAATGAAAGTAACACATAGACAGAAGACCCTCCTCCATCACAAAGGGATGATATATTAAATGATGTTAATTAGATATCTAAGAGGCCATTTTGAGAAAACAGTCTATTTGGTCTAGCCAGCCATTGCTTTTTCTTTTACTCTTTTTTTTTTGTTTTTTTTTTTGAGACAGGGTTTCTCTGTGTAGCTCTGGCTGTCCTGGAACTCACTCTATAAACCAGACTGGTCTTGAACTCACAGAAATCCCCATCTCTGCTTCCCTGAGTGCTGGGATTAAAGGAGTGCATCACCACTGCTCGGCCAGCATTTTCTAAGAACACACATATTTATTGCTTTCTTCAGAAACCTTTGCCCAAATATACCCCAATCAGGTCATTTTTAGGAGGTTTGTAGTCTGATTAAGATTTTAGTATTTTCCCCCTGATTTCTGCATGCAAAAATGGAACAATTTGCCCATTTATTTGCAAGGAATAAAAACATATAATACCAAAGAAAATTAGAAGGCAAAATTTTAGAATAACATGATTCTTCAGAAAATACAATCCAATTATAGGAGACAGGTAATATCCAGTTCTTTTTTGGTTGACCTATAATAAATGCAGATTGTCTAGGTATTTAATATAGAGTGGTATTTCAAAGCCAAATGGTGGCTATTATTTCTATTATTGGGGGAAAAGTAATATCAAGGTAGAAATTAGTACTCTGGGCTTAGAAATGGGGGAATGTCTTATGAACAAAAGTGTCTCAAAAACACCCATTCTTTAGAGTGTAAGTTAGGGAACTGTTCTTCCGAATAATGCTTCGAGAGTGCCTATGGCAGGCACAATTCGAGGACCTGGGCACGGAGCAAGAGCAAAACTAATCAGCTCTAGCTTCACTGGACAGAATGACATCACCACACGATGCTATCTGAAAACGGCTGTGCCTGTGATAAAAATGGGCCGCATGGCAGAACAGATGGTAACCTGTGGCAAGAATGGGTCACACATGGGATGGGAAGTGTCCAGACTGGGGGTCGTCACAGGGAGGCTTCCTGGGGAGGTCTTGGTTGAGTCTTTACTCAGGGCAAGCCCCAGGGGAAGAACTGTCAACCCAGCAAACTGCATCTGGGGAGTGGAGAGGGTGTGGCCAGAGATACGGTCACAGGTTGTTCGTATAGCACAGGTCCTGCTGGACTGCAGGCCACATGGGGAATTTAGAATTTACTTCAGTGATATATTTGAAGACATTGAGAACGTTTTAAGCAGAGGGAGTCCAAGGTCTGATTGATGCTCTCTGAAGATCAGTCTGGCTTCTTAACCGAGAGGGGACAAGAATGAAGTCAGTTGGAGGCTCTTGTGTAAGGCAGGTGAGAGGCATCTGTGGTGGGGATTAAAGAAGGGAATTGCTAACTGAGGTGACTGTCATCTCCACACCTCTGGGCATGCCTGTGAGGATTATCTTGATTGCATCAACTGCAGTGGGAAGATCCACTCTCTGTGGGTAGCACCATTTCCTGACTGGGACCCTGGACTGTGAAAAACTAAGAAAGCTGAGCATTTACAGCTTTCTGCTTTCCTACTGCCATGTGTGCTGACCAGTTTCCTCAAGGCCTGCTACTGCCACTTTGTGACTTCCTGGTAACCTGGGATGGTGAGCCAAGAACTCCCCCCCCCATTGTTCTCATTCGGGTCTTTTATCACAGCAATGGGAGAAAGAGCTAAGATAAGTATTTAAACCAAAAAGCTCTTGCAAAACTACCTTTACTTGCCAGCATGCTGGGGTCATGGGTCTGCTTGGTAAGAACAAGGAATTTGAAGTCAGTCCCTTAGGCATTGGGCAGCAGACAAAGCCTCCGGGCCCAAGATGTGCTGACCTTCATGGCGCAGGCGGTTTGTTAGCTTATTGTGAAGAATGCTCTATCTGCCCATGGGAGAGCAGCGTGCTTATCCGAGGAAGAGGCAAGGGAATTTAGCATGGCAGAAGCTAAGGGCAGGTGTCCAAGGTTCTCTGCTATGAGTTGATTCCATTGCTGATGGAGAAAGGAGACAGGTTCTAGGTGCTTTATTTATTATCAATTATTTATTTAGCTCTTTATATTTCATGTGTATTGGTGTTTTACCATAAGTGTCGAGTGAGTTTACAGACACGTGGGTTCTGGAAATTGAACCCGGGTCCTCTGGAAGAGCAGTGTTCTTGACTGCTGAACCATCTCTCCAGCCTCTACTCTGCAGAGTTTTTATCACATGAATGTTTTGGATATTTACGCAAGCGGACAGCTGTTCTGTTGGTTAGGGAGCAGACCAGCTGCCCAGTTGGAAGGGCTCAGCCAGGAGGACATTTCTGGAAGATGTGAGTCATTGCCTGCCATTGTCCTGTAGAAGAGAATGTCTCGGAACTGTTTCAAGCCGATTTCTTTCTAATATCGAGGGGAACCTAGGTGGGGTGGGAATAGGTTGAGTATATATGTGAGAGAGGGAGGAGCAGACCAGGCACAACATGAAACTAGAAGAGGAATCGTGAGGGGAGTGGAGAAGATTTTTAAAGAAGATTTATTTTGTTATTTTCACTTACTTGTACTTGTGTGTGTGTGGGAGCCCATGAGTGCAGGTTCTCACAGAGGCCAAAGATGTCAGAATCCCCTGGAGCTGAAGTTACGGGCTCCTGTGAGGTGTTCTGTGTGGGTGCTAGGAATCAAACTTAGGTCCTCTGCAAGAGCACTGTGCACCCTTAACCACTGAGCCATCTCTTCTGCTCTGAAGGAGGAGCTATTTAGGGGGGTGGGAAACAGAATAATGGGACTCCTGTGGTGGGAAGGTAAAGGGCAGGGTGGGGATTGACTGGGGAAGACAGGGAGCAGCCAGAGGGGGAGGAGACACTGATGAGGGGAGCTAGGGAAGGAACAAATGAGGATCAAGTACAAGGACACCAAACAACGATGCCAGGATGAAACCCGCTACTCTGCATCCTAACTTAGAAAAGCTAATTGAAAACTGTAGGCCAAAGACCTGAATACATGTATCATCAAAGGAGACCCAGAACTAAACATCAGGGAAATGCCCATCCAAACCATAATTTGATGTTATCCCACATCTATGTAGTTAGCTACTACAGAAAAGCAATAAACACGAGAAATGAAAGCAGCAACTGTTGGTGAGGTGTGGAGAAAGACCACTCACTGTCTGCTGTCTCATTCTGGCTTTGATGCGTGCCAGGCTTCAGAGCAAGGTGCTGCTGGGCCTTGGATGCCCACTGAGAAAGACCTGCGCTCCCAGCAGGGCTTCCGTGGTGTTGAGCAAGCACCTCTTTCTCTGATATGTTCTCTGCACTTGCAGCATGCATGCAGTTGCCCGACAAACATAGACGTGCCTATTGGTGAGATTCTTCAGATTATTTTTACACATCGCTCCTGCCCTTCAGACCTGAGAACTTTAAATGTGCCAAGGATTGTGTCCTCTTGATGGCTGAAAGGCTTTCAACCCAAACACTACGTTTTATTCTCTGCATGTCAAATCATTACTCTTGGCTAATTATGATAAACCCCATCACTGGCACTTTGAAAGGGGCCCGTGTGAAATCGCAGGGTACGGCACTGATAGCCTGGTTATGTCGTCAGAAGAGACAAATAGGAATCGTCAGGGTATTGATTTTTGTCTCCACACAGCCTCATGGACACATGATTTAGAAAACACTTAAATGAAAAAGCAGTCGGGGAGGGATTATATGCCTTCAATAGAGCAAGACGATCGGTCTTGAGATCTTATTCAATGGTCACACCTGTGGATGCCACTGATCATAGGGTCTTGGTTCTGGCTGATGTAGTGATTGAGCGTGGATGTGTGCTTGAGGTAGACCTGGCTTTCCAGTATCCTAATAGTGGGAAAAGGTTTCAGTGGAAGATTCCCTGAGCTGACTTTAGGCCTTGCACCATGAAGCATGGCTGTGCTGCCAGGTCTGGGGTAAGGTTGTCTAAAGAGCCCTTCTTTGCTCTCCTTTCTCCCAGGCAGATGATAGATTTAGTTCCTCAAAAGATACTCAAGTCTCTGTTTCCCAGTAAGGCATGAAGCTGGCTCATGGTTCTGGTCCACACTCGAGCTGTTCTGTTTTATTGAACTGTTTTAATCTTCCAGTTGAATAGCAGCTTCCCTGAAGGTGAAAATTCTCAAGTCCTATTTTTCTCTCTTTGCTATAACTTTAGTTTATATGTTTGTACTTATTTATTTCTGGCTTGGACAAGTTCTATAGACTACTAATTTGGACTACCTAAAATCAATGTTCCTAAAACAGAAGTCTAACTGTGATAATCCCTTAAAAATTCTTTCACAGGGTGGACAGAGTAATTCCAGCACTCAGGGGCTCAGGCAAGAGGACAGAGAACAGCAGAGCCACTTGGGCTACCTAGAAGGTTCTAGACCAGACTGACTCAGGCTTAGTCAGTTGGTCCTGTGTAAGCTTTGTGATAGGACCTTATTGCTTTATCACACTTCTTCCTTAGTGCCGGAGTGACCGGGAGTCCTTCCTTCCTATTGATGTGTGGCGTAGCTCTCACGCCACTGAGTCTTGGCTCTCATGGGTCCCCTCACTCAAATCTTCCCCTTCAGCTGCTATACTTCTGTTAAAAAAATCATGTTTTGAACTGAAATAGTGATATTAAAACCGAAGGAAAAGAGGTAAAGAATATATGAAACAATGAAGATTATTTGCCCAGTCAGAAAAATAGGTATTTTGTGCAGGTTATAAAAGCATATTAATAACTTCATGAGGCTAACCAATTTAGGACTCAATTAGGAATGTGATCCCAGGAACTACATACAAATTATTGTAATTATGGTGACAGGAAATGGGACTCCCAGGAAATCATAGGAGGCAGAGATTTAAAAGGGGAATATATTATTTAAAAGTCAGGTGGTTTGTCTTGGTGGCCCTAAGCGTTGAATTGGGAGAATTAAAGAGCTCAGATCATAGACTAGTGGCAAAAGGAAGCCCTCAGCTTATCCACTCAGCAGAAAGCAGGGCCACGACTGGAAATACAGGCTTGCGGTTACTTAATGGAAGTCAGTGTTTAATTGTGTCAGGGCCACTGTGTGCCATAGATTTAACATACCAGCACGAACATATTTTGCAACTTGGACAATTAATTCCACACCTGTACTGTCCCGTATCCAGCTTTATAAAACATGTCATTCCCATAAAAACAAATGTACGTGGCAAATAGCCCTCTCTTCGTTTGCCAAAAAAACAGATTACTATTAGGAAGGCCGAATTATCACCTGCTGTCAACAAATGGATTACCCAAGTTAAGGTCATTATTGTTGCTGTCGTTACGGTGCATATTAAAACTGGCATGTATGAGCAGAGAGCCTAGATGGATGGGTCAGAATCTAGCCGGGGCCGCTATCAGACCTTTGTGAACTTCATTATGCATGCTTGCAAAATGATGAATTAAATCTAGCCTTGCAACCCTACAGTTTTTTTAAATAAAGAAACTGCTTCTTTAAATGAATTTTTTTCTTTATTGCTAAAGGTTTTAGATTAACTCAGCATCCATGAACCTTTTAATGTTGTCATCTCCTGACATTTTTCCTTCTGGATTTTTAAAAATATAATACAAGATAAAAATACACTTGGAGTTGAAACAGCAAGAAGTCGAGATAACAATATTTATTTAGCTTCCTCGTTGGCTTTTATTTTCTTCCCTTATTATTTGTGGAATTTGTATTTCTATCCCCCCTTTAAAAACACCTCTAAAGAAAGCCTTTTGCAGTTAACTTTGATTTCCATGTTTCTATTTTATTTAATTAAACTTTTTGAAGACATTTTTCACCCCATTTAAATGAAACATGGCTGAGTAGGAGACGAATATAAACATCTTTGCATAGCCGATATGCTGAAAAATGCATGACCACTTAAATGTCACAACTCGGCGAAGCATTTCCTTTTCATTCTTGTGCTGTTGAATTTTAAGGACAAATTGCACTTCACATTTCTTGCTTTGCTTAAATCAGGTAGTGCTGTGTGCTTCTGGGTAAGAACTGGCAGTTCTGTGAGGAGCCTGCTAGATCTCAGGGGTTTTCTTCCCTTTCCTTCACTTCCTCTCCCCTCCCTTCCTTTCCCTTCTCTGCTGCTCCTCTTGTCTCTTTCCTCCCCCTTTCTCTTCTCCTTCCCCTGCCTTTCCTTTCCCTCTCTTGGCAAATAGCCTGGTCAATGGGGATGACAGATGTGAGGCCGGCCTTGGACCAGGCCAGCAAGCAGCACATTGTGGGCTCTGGCCCTTCCTTTTACCTCCTGTGCCTCCATGGCCCGAGACTGAGCTTGTCTCATTCTGCCAGATCTAGCCATCCTTAGGAAAGACTTTTGCTGGGGATGGCCTTGCCCTTGGCCCTGTCCACGGTCCTGTCCATGGTTCCGCCCCTGCTACTCATTGACTTGCTTCAGAAGCAGGGCTGGGTAGCCTAGACTCTGAGAATGAGGTAAGGTCTGGTTCAGATGTCCTACCAGCAGGATCCCACGGCAGGAGCAGGGCAGGGGAATGCTAATCGGAAAAGGAAGTGAAAGGACACAGAAGCAATTAGGTAATTATAGCAAAGATAAATCAAAGCATGGAGAAGAGCGTCAGGAGTGGGGAAGTGGGTCAGGAAACTTGTGCTGAACACCGAAGGCAGGTGGAACTCTCCCAGGACGACAGGGGTCTGGTCGCGTGGTGACTGGAGCATGCTCTTGTCCTTCGTCACAGTCACCACTATCCCACAGTGTCTCCAGTCAATAAGCGACAGCCGTTCAAAGGAACATGAAATCTACATTATCTCCGATCTTAGCTTCATATTGCTCTTGATGTCTTGGCAATATGGGAACACTGTCAACAAAAAACCCTCCATGTCTAGGGATTAGACAGCCTTTCTTAGTCAACCATTGCCCTGTAGGTTTGGCTTTTTCAGCCTACGTGGCTGTTCTGGGTTTACCTCTGTGTCTGCTTGTTTTGTGGGTCTGCTAGTTTTTAAATGGTTGACAACTAAATAAAAACATAAAAGTGTGAGCATTACCAAATAAGTGTGTTGGGGCGGGGTGTATGTGAACGCGTCTAGGGCAGAGGGTTATAACTTGGTACGTGTGTGGCATGCAGTATTGGGCACCTTCTCTGATCTGTTTGCCTCCTATCTGGATCTAGCCTCAGTCCTAGGCTGGGACTGCTATTCCTTTGATAGGAGCTAAAGGAAGAAACCAATGAGAGCTTGGAAGAGAACTTGAATTCAATAAATGTCCCCCGATACCCATTGTGTGCAGGAAAATGTACAAGAGTGTGTATTCTGCAGATACTTCTGGTCATCCTCAGAGTAAAGGAGGGGCATCTGCAAATGTTCCCACCATCAGACTGAAATGGTAGGACCTGGTAGAGGCCCTTCAGGATTCAGTGTCAAGTGAATAGCATAGAAGACTCTGTTACAGGAACTCTGAGGAAGGAGGGGAAACTGTCTTTGGGCTTCATAAGACAAAGGATCTCCATCCACCAAAGGAGCAGATATATTTTCCACAATAGGATGGATGAAGAGGAGGGAGTTCAGAGTGAGGGTAGCTTCTCGTCTAGGAAAATTCCCTCAGGAGAGGGTCTGAGGTGATGAACTTGCAGAGAGTATACAGGAAGTGAAGTTAGCAAGCAAAGCCAAGGCCCCAGGCCCAGTTGTGTGTCTAACTGCCTACTGGCCATCTTATTAGCTGGGTCTTGAACCTTTGATATCCAGGGATAAGAATAGTTATGACAGAAGTCATTTCACACCACTCAGGATTCCCGCATATGCTCGTTAGAGGTGACCTAATGCTGGCACAGACTTTTAAAAATTTTTTCTGAAAAAAATATAGTTTTTATGTAAAAGCAGTTGCTGTTGAAACCCAGATGGTGGCTGTATAGTCCCTGGGTATAAGAGTCAGCCTAGTACCAGTTGTACATTGTAAGGAGACATTGGGACTGCTTGGACCTGAAAGAAAAACCTAGAAGCAAAGTATAGCAAGGGTATAGCAAAGGATGGAAGGGAGAAAGCAGGTGACTTCTTCCCAGCATGCACCAGGAGCCCTCACTGCTCTGGAGAGATGTGGTATTTTAGACCTGATCTTATTAACTGCAAAGCCCAGTGCTCAACTGAATTTCTCACTGAAAACCCTCAAATTTAAAACAGATGAAAATTGTGCTCCCACCTCTCCCCCCAAGCCTTTTCTCAGAGTACTGTGTTTATCCCTGGGGCTTGGGAATCCAATATTACATTGGTTCTCCTCTCCAAGGATGAGAAAGATGGAGAATGTGGGAAGACAATGTTCTAGGCCTTCCACACTGTGGGGAGTTTCCCCAGGGTGAGCTCCCCAACGATGGAGAGAGGGTTGGAGGCACCTGGTCTGCATGACTCTATTCTATATCTCCTCAAGTTCTTTTTGTGTTTGGCTCAACATATGCATAGTATATTAATTAGCTCAGTGGAAAATAACCATTGTCAAATTACATTATAAATTATATTATAAATTCAACAGCAGCATGCTTTAGGAGTATGTACAAAACTTAAGCTTTTTATTTTTTATTTTTTTGATGATGAGCTATAATGTCAAAAATATCTGGAGACCACACAGTCTTGGATTATAAATGTCAACCTTTGGTATTGCAAATCCTATCTACTCCAGGATCTAATTCCCACCACACCAGAAGCGAGAAGTCCAGCCTTCCTAAGAAAAGAGTTTAGCTGCTTAGGGCCATTCTGCAATTTGTCATTTATGGCAGGTTTTGAGGACATAAACATTGCAGTGGCATTTTTGAAAGGAAATGTTTATCATTATGGCTCCCAAACACATCACAAAACAGAAACAATAATTTCATTAGTCGCCGAAAATTGTAATAATGTTGTTGAATATAAATTTCCTTGCTATGGTAATTCTAAAACTCAAGGATGATTGGTAAACATTTGCAGCAGTATTATTGGGAATAAACTTTATCGCTGTAAGATGCAAGTTGGGGGGTTGATGGAGACCGCAGTTTGGAGTTACTGTATTCAGCTGGTGGTGCGGCCATTGGAGTAGGTGTGTCTCCTGTTCTCTAGGATCATACTTCCGCCAGAGACTGTGATGGCAAGTCCTCACTCCACCCTGAGTCTCACATCTCCTTTGTCTTCAGTATTTTATAATCTCACTAACTCCATGCTGTTACAAGATCTAAGATCACCCTCCTTTCCTCTGCTTCTCCATATTGAAGAAGAGGTTGCTGGACTGTGTTTAGAGTCAATTATTCCTTCCCCACTGCATCTGGTAGCTCCCAGCCCAAATGGACCACAGTGTTGCCTCCCACTTCCCTATTCCTGACCCGAGTGTTCCCCTCCAACTGCACCATCAGTAGACTGAGCATCACTACCACTGGTGTCACTGAGGTCCCTGGGTCAGTCCTCTTCAGCTACAACCTGCCTGTGGCTTTCTCTTTCTTACAAAAGCAATCCCTAACTCCTTAACTGATCTTCAAAGCCATTTGGGATTTCCTCATCCCATGCACTGTTTTCTGAGTCATCATTTCATTTTAGAAGCTTAGCTACCAGTCCGTGTCAACCCTAGGATACTCCCATCCCCTCAGCTTAGAGCTGACTCATGTCCATCCTTCAAGACTACAGCTATTAGTTCCTTTTCCTAAGAGCTCCAATCTTTCCATGTCAGCTAAAGTAGCCCCTGAGGGTTTTCTGTCCTGCCCATTTCCCTAGAGCTGTGGCCTCGATGCTTTCTAAAGAGCGACATTCTCCTAGAATATGGGGTGGTCCAGAGGCCCCTGAAACTACATCAGGAAGTAGCACTCCATCATTTGCGGCTTCCAGACTTGCAGCTCCGCTTCTAACGAGGACAGGCAACATCACCCACGACCAACAAAATGCTCACACATCCATGGACAGTCCTCTGGGCTCTTCACAGAGCAGGCCAGACAGATGTTCCTGATCCGTCATGGGCCTGTGCTTTGAGGTGTCTGATAGATGTCAAGTTGTCTGCCACCTCTGCTCACCTCTGAGAGCTGCACATCTCAGAGCAGACCCACATGTAGCCACCCTGGAGCCCAGGGCAGCGGGAAGGGTTTTGCCCACTCTGTCTCTATGCAAATGCAGGCATTTTATTCATTAAACTTTTGCCTCCTTCTTCCTCACTTAAAAAAATATTTATTTTATGTATATGCATGTTTTGTCTGTACATTTGTCTATGCACCATGTGCATTCCTGATGTCCACAGAGGTCAGAAGAGGTCATTTGATATACCCTGGCTGTGGTGTTACAGATGGGTGTGAACTGCTGAATAGGTTGGTATTGGAAAACAAAGCTGGGTCTTCTGCAATGTACCAAGTACCCTTAACCACTGAGCCATCTCTCCAGCTCCCTCTCTCTGACTCTTTAATATTAAATGAGTGCTGTACCACTGTGCTATGTCTCTAGATGCTGATACCATGGCTTTGTGTGTGTGTGTGTGTGTGTGTGTGTGCACATATGTGTGCAGGTGTGTGTAAGCACATGTGTGCATGTGCTGGTGGGAGTGAGAAGTCAACAATGGATGTGTTCTCAATTGCTCAACCCCTCCCTTTCTGAGACAGGCTCTCTCACTGTACCTGAAGCTAACCAATTTGGCTGTGTTGGCTGCATAGAGAGCTCCAGAAATTCACCTGCCTCTGTCTCCTCAGTGCTAGGATCACAAGATGGGCAGATTGTATCCTCTTGGAGCCCTGAAGTCTCTATTAGTCAAATGGAGAGTTAAAAAAGCATCTGTGTTGGGTTGTGGTAAACATTAAGGAGATGCTTGGCTTATTCCATGCCTGTCTACAGAGTGCCCATGGCTTTCCTTGTAGTTCTGGGGTTCAGAGGTATGAAAGAGACAAGGAAGTGTTGCCCTCACTCCCACTTCCTGGAGCCTTCAGGTAGAGGGGCAGTGGAAATTCTTCTGGGTCATACATACTCATCCTAAGTCCCTGTGCTGGGCTGTGAGAAGCCATGGGAGGCCTTCATTGGGGAAGCTAGGATCCAGGTGGTCACAGCAGGTAGGAAAGGGCCTCCAGGAAGAGAAGAGTCTGGGCAAAGGAGGTCATAGGAAAAAGGAACCCACATACCTGGAGTGCAGGGAGTTTGTTAATCTTGCTATTTCCCTATCACTAGCCTCTCTGCCGGGCCCTGGGTGATGAGAGGATGAATTCTAGAAGCTTCCCCTGGCTGACTAAGCCACCCTTAAGAAGAACAGTTCTGCCTTCAGCTCTAAGAACTTAAGTCTGGGGATAGGACTGTACTTCTTGGGAAGTTTCCAGAAGGAGGCAAGCAAAACCTCACAGAGTGAAGAAAGGAAGAAGAGTTATGTCAGAAGGAGTCAACCTTATGACGGACAGTGAGTTAACAGGAAGGGACATTTCTGTGTCACCTGCCATTTTCCTTGGGAAATAAAAGTTAGTTTCCAGAAATAATTCAGGTGTTTGGCAAGAAAAGGTTCCAAGCTGTGGAAGGGGCTCCCACGCTGGGGAAAACTCCCCAGTGTGTTAACGTTTGCAAAAGAAACGTACAGGCAGCTCTCAGGAGGTGGGTGAACTAAGGGTTACCCTAAAGATTTTACCTGGTAACTGGTAATATGTTTCCACTAGTCTTTCAGGAATGGATGAAAAATAAAAAAAAAGGAAGAGCCAGGAAGACCAAAACTGTTGAACTGTGCTGTTTAATGTTGACAGAGCCATTTCCCCTAGAGGTCACATGACAGGTGGAGAAGGGCCTCTGATTCTGTTCCTCAGTCTCATGGCATGACCTCAGAGACTGTGCACTTCCAAGTCCTGCCATGGTGAGTGTTGGTCATGCAAGTGGCGTCTGTGTCCTTGATAGAGCCTGGAAACTTACATCGAATCCACCAGAAGGCATTAGCTCCTGCTGCTGAGCCAGTGATAGAGAGGTGAGAACTCCTATATCTCATTATGAAGTCCCTTGGCTCTCCAGTCACCCCAAGAGTGCTGTAACACCGAGGGCCATGTGTGGCATGCTCCATCAACTTAGGATAAAAGCTACATCTGACCAAAAGCCGATTTGCCAGCCAAACCCCATGATGCCGGCTTGGCAATTAACAGTTCCAGCTTTCCTGAGGGGGCTCATCACCACCAAGCTGAGAAAAGTCCCATCTGAGAGGTGGCAGGTTCACAGCAGAACTCCCTCTGTCGCCTGCTGTTTATGCCTCTCACTGCCCTAGTGGCTTCTTTCCACCTGGGAGAGGAGGCCATTCTCATCAGTAGCCTTCAAGAGATCAGGGGGGAAACAAGTGAAGATTTTTGTGCCATTCAGAGGTCACAAGGTGTTGACAGTGATGGCAAGAGAGGCAATCAACAAGTTGTCCTTCTGCCCAAGGCTTTGGAGGATGGGGGAAATCAGCTATTTTAGAGGCTAGTGAGCTTGGAGCCATTTGCGAACCAAGGCTTCATGATAAGCAGGAGAGCGCCATCTGGTCCTGGGCCCCTGCCAGGCTGAGGACACTTCAAGCTTCTTGAGTTTCTTCAGTGAAATCGGGGACCAGAATGTGTGCTCAGGAATGGCGAAGAGCTAGGGCTCAGTTAAAAATGGGGAGATGGAGGGGCTGGAAGTCATTCGGTTGTGGGTCACTTATGTGGCATGCAGCAGGCCCAGGTTCAGGCAGAGGAGAGCACAAGGTTAGGAGAGCTTACATGTGTAGAGAGACAAACCATGAGACCTGAGTACCTTCTGCAAGGATGCAAAAGGTATAACTATAGCTGCAGCTTAGTATCCCAGGTTACCCCATTTTCTGTGGTCTGTGAGTGACAGAGGGGAGAGGTAGACCACGAAACCCAAGCTCTTACTCCAAGGATAGGAAATGAAAACAAAAATGGGGAAAAAAATGATTGGGTTGGTGGCTTATGTAAACCTGTTATTCCAAAACGTGGGAGGATGAGGCAGAAGGATTGCCAGGAGTTGCTGGCTAGCGAGGGCAAAAAAATGAGATCCTGACTCAAATGTACTGAAACAAACAAGCAGGTAAATAGAACAGAGTGCATAAAGTTATAGCCCTGTTTAGGATTCATCCCCAAGAAGACATGGGATCTATGAATTGGCATATTGGTATGGAGAAGCCTGTCATGTGCTCCTTGGAGCAAGAGGACTCTTTTGCTAACCTAACCTGAAGGCCTCTAGAAAGGGGTATGGGAGGTAGGGGCAGATAACGCTAAATGATAATGTTTGAGACCTTGATTTTTCCAGTTTATGAAACTTGTAGGCCAAACTAAAACCCGGTGACCCATTGCATGAAGTAAATGGCTGCAGGCTTGGCAGTCACCCTCCAGAGAGTTGCTTGTCCACCCCTGAGCAAAGTAAGTTAATTTTTATTCATAGTATTAAAATTTCGAAATGAAGCCATCCAGGAGCAGGCTCCTGAGAAAGAAATGAAAACGTGCGAGACACTGGTTAGAAATGTTGGCACAGATGAAGACTATGGAGGCAATTAATATTGAGGAAAAAGTCAATCTAGGAAGCCAAGAAACTGAAATATTTATACGAAAAGTTAAAAAAATCCCATTAGTTATTACCCAGGTGAACATATCTCCATGTAATTATGGAGTCTGCTAACAAAAGCAAATTTCTCTCTCTCCAGTTCCCATCTCCAAGGCATTCGAGTTGGCGGGACTTCTCTTCATGGGGAAGTAATTTAAATAGACAGGGAATGAGTTTAGGGTTGCTGTAAAATTTTCTTATTTGATAGGTCAAAATTGTGAGTCCCAGGGCCAGAAACCGCTGGAGAGAGGAGATGGCATATGCCACACGGATGCTCCGTGTGTCCTTAGGGAACCATATTATGAAAGATGGAGGAGATACTGTACTATGGGGAGTCACCAAAGCAGCAACATGAACAGGATGTAGGAGCTGCCCAAATAACCATCTTGCTTGCACTAGTGGGACCAGAACAATGTGTGTGTGTGTGTGTGTGTGTGTGTGTGTGTGTGTGTGTGTGTGT
>LOJH01002325.1:0-27212 GCA_001685095.1 Ellobius talpinus | reverse complement strand
TTGGTGTTTTGTAAGTTTTACCCTTAAAATAAATACCCCCTTGAATCCCAACTGATGTGGGATTATTTATGACTTACGCCTTCATCAAAGGTGTGTGCCACCACTGCCATATCATGTGGCTTGCAGCAAATATTCTGAAATGCAAGACAGAAATTATCAGGTGAGTTTCACATGGGAAGGGGGAAGGTTGCTTTGTGTACCTTTAGTTTCTGTTATAGACAACAGAGGTTGGGGTGTAGCATCTGGAAAGTCTCTCACGTGCTCTGTGAGTCTGCGATAGACTCCTTCATGTGCCATCTAAGACTCATCTCGGTTCTGCCACTGTCATTGTCCTTCTCGGGCTCCTAGGTACCTCTCTACTCTAAGAAATCTCTTCTCAGGTGACATGGTCATGGTCTCTTCCTGCCCCCAACCATGTCTGGATGTCCCTTCTCTATGATTTCATCCCTCCTGCCATCTGGCCTGATTTTCTTTTCTGTAGAGAAATTCTTTATTTTCCACATCTCAGCATCAATGTTCTTTCTCTGGCCCTCCCTGGGCAGATATATTTCTATTTGTTCATTATTGTGTGCAAAAGCATCCTCATCTTCCATCTCTGTTGGCCTTTTTGGAAAGTGATTTATGTTGATAGGTCTTCTCTTCCTCATTAGGCCATGTAGAGGGTGGAATATCAATTTATTTTTGTATCTTTGGGCTTGGGGCACAGAATTTTGGAAATACTGGAAATTGTGTGTGTGTGTGTGTGTGTGTGCTTCTATATGCATGAACATAAGAAAATATGTGATATATGAATGTGTGCATTACTGTCATGGCAGCGAGAAACACTTACATACCTCACTAACATTGTGCTATTTGGGTACCTAGTGGTATTTACTACCTTGCCCCATATTCCTGAGACCAGATACTGAGCATGAGGACGTTAGCACAGTCTCAGGCTAATGAGATGTGGACCTCAGTGAAAATGTGCAAGCGTTTTGTCAGGTGACAGCAGCAGTGTGACACCTGTCTCTAGCCTTGTCTTGGGTCTTTCATCACTCATAGAGAGGTCAGTGGCTGGTGACTTTGGGTCCATGTCTTCATAAAACTGGGGATTGATTATACCATGGCCCCAGGCTGTTGGAATAAGGCATTTGTATACCTAATGATGAGGAAGACATAACTTTCTTTTCTCCACTTTCTGAATGGATGTGACTCACAACCATCCTTGGAAAGACAGGGCAGTGAATGACTGGCATTTCTTAACTGCTTACGAATATTTTTAAATTTGTCTTCGAACATGTCTGCTGCCTCTTTGTAAGGAGACCAAATAACATTCATGAATATCCTTCGCTGTCAAGGAACACTTGGTTCTAGGATGGGCATAAATCTAGTTTTACCTGAGCTACTTTGGAACTTGGTGGCTTTGACAAGATGCTTCTCTCTGTGACCTTCCTTTGGTTTTACTTTTTGAGAGTAAAAGTTAGGCAATTGTCCTTGTATGACTGTGTTGACAATCATGTGAATTAAACAGCTTTGGACGTGGGACATGCTTCAAATGTGGCAATTCGAGGCAAAGTGATAGACTAGAAAGCAGAGTAAGATGGGTGTGGGGGGCGTGGGGGAGGAAATGGGGTCTGGCAAAAGGAAGAGTTGGAAGACAGCAGGGTGCACGCAGTAAAGGAGGAGAGCAGGGCCATTCTTGGTCATTTTCAGCACTGGCCCAGCACACCTTTGACTTTTGGGGACTGATGATTCCTTGTCGCACTGCTCTGTACATTCCCATTGGATACTAGTAACCACCTCTGTCTGGCTCCTTTAGCTATGACCACTCTAATGTGTCTAGTCATGGCTCAGTGTTCCCTGCAGAGAAAAATTGCCCTTTGGCAGCCGCATTCCAGACAGAGCACACTGCAACCGTGGAGCAGATCTGATGGTGTCAGGTAGGCTGCCATCCAAACAACAGATTTGAGAAAAGAAGGTCTTCTAGTTCCTTCAGTAAAGACTCTACCAAAGCCCAGATAAGTGACCTTATTTCCAAGATAGGTGAAGGGACAATGAAAAAAATCTGATATTAAGAAAACTGGTAACTGCCCAGGTGCACATACACCTCTAATCCTAGTACCAGGGAGCTAGAGGCAGGAGGATTATAAATCCAAAGTTATTCTTAGCTGTATAAGACACTTTGAGACTAGCCTGAGATGTATTTGAGACCTCAAATGTCTTTGAGACCTCAAATATCTTTGAGACCTTTTGGTGGTTTCAATGAGAAATGTCCCATGTACATGCGAAACACTCATGTATTGAGTACTAGACCCTTGATGGCGGTGTTTGGGGAGGTCTAAGAAGCGTGGACTTACTGGAAGAAATATGCCACTAGGGGCTGGCCTTCATGTTCCAAATCCTTTTGCCATTCCTGGTGCTCACTTTCTTTTGCTTTTGTGCTTTGTGGTTTGAGATGTGAGTTCTTAACTTTCTGCTCCACCCACCAGGCCTGCCTACTGCCTCTGCCTTGCATTGTGGACTCTAATCCTCTGATAGCAGAAGGTCTTTCTCCTATAAGTTGCCTTGATCATGCTGGTTTATCACAGCAATAGACCCCTCCCAAAATGAAAACCATCTCCTCTATGCACACAACCAAACAACCAGATGAATTCTCCAATGACAATAGACTCAAGTTTATTTGAATGCTGCTGCCAGCTTTGGGATAAAACCTTATGATCAAAGGATGAAAATGTGGCTTTTTGTGGCTTTTTTTGGCTGGACCCAAAAAAAACAGGGCAGAAATGTTCTTCTGGGGAATGAGTTCATAGGCCTAAACAGAGGGGAACTGGTTCCAACCTTGGTCTACTTTTGTGTTTTGCTCAGTCAAAACATCCTTAAACTTACTGATTTAGTTTATCTTCTTGGAAGGGCCCACTTTTCTTTATTCTCCCTCTGTGGCTTTGTCGAGAACCAAACAGTGGTCTTACTCTGAATCCTGGCAATTCTTCTTTGCTCAAGCTTTGCAGTGCCCAAGTATTGCTTTTAGACTGTAGCTTTTTCCCTCATCTCAGTCATAGACCGACTTGCAAAGATTATTATATGTAAAAAAAAGCCTTCCCACTTTTGTCAGAAGAATTTCAAAGAAGGAAATGGGAGCAACATTTTTTTATACATTTGGAAAACAGTTTAAAATTATTATGTTTTTAATTGACACATGAAAATTGGGCATATGAAGTTTTCAAAAAATATTTTTCCTATTTTTGTTGGAGTGTGTTCATTGAATAATCAGTTTCACTATGACACTTTAATACATATGTGCTACATACTTTCTTTATCTCCTCTCTGTGACCATTGTTTATCCTTTCTGCCCCTCCCACTGATCCTCTTCCTCTTTCCAGGTAGCCCCCTGTATTAGTTCCTTTTCTGTTGCTGTATTAAGACACGACCAATGCAACTAACAGATGGAAGGGTTAATTTGAGCTTCTGGCTCTGGAGTGCTGAATCCATCACTATCATGGGGAAGAGGCAGGCATGGTGGCCGAAGCACCAAGCTGAGAGCTCACAACTCGCAGCGCAAGCAGGAAGCAGAGAGAGTGCACTTGAAAGTACTGTAAGCCATTATACTCTTAAAGCAGACCCTAGGGATGCCCCTCCTCCAATAAGGTCAACCTAATCCTTCCCAAACAGTGCTACCAACAGGAGACTGAGTATTTCTGTGTCTGGGACTATGGCGCCATCTCTGTCAAACCACCACATCTCACTTTTCAATATCACGTCTTTCTAAACGTTTTCCCTTATTTTTGAGAATGTCATAGATGCATAAAATAAAATATGATCACATATAATCCCGTTTTCCTCTGTTCTCCACATACCCCTCCAATATAGCCCCTACCAACTTCGTGTTTTGTTTTTCCTTGGTAGCCCATTAAGTCCAGTGAGCACTGCCCATACATACATGGGACATGGAAACCTACCAGTGACCTCATCCTCAAAGGGAATGACTCTCCCTTCCCCAGCGATTGTCCATGGTGAAGAGCTCCTCTGTGAGGATTGGGGCCTGGAGAGTATCTACCCCATCTGTGTCAGGATTTTGTGCAGTTGAACTCACATCTGCTATGAGCTCATGGATGTCATAGCTATGTCCAGAAAACAGTATTTTACCACTCTCCTCCCATCCTGCTCACACCAGGGGGGCAATATTTCCTTCCTTAAGTATTCACCATTTGTGCGGAAGTTGGCCTTCTCACGGGACTCTGAGCCTACCCCCAAACAGTGGACTCTCAGCAACATCACTTAGCTCCCTTCCTGGCAGGCAGTTTGGTTCCATGTGCTTTACTGCTTTGACCTATACAATGGGACTATGGATGCATCATTTCCTGTAGGTGAAGAACATATTAACTAAGGGCCTTGCAGTTTTCCTAGCATCTGAGGCTTAAAAAGGCCGGGACGTCCCCCAGAGTCTGCCTATGTTGTCAGTCTTCCGTATGTGCTTTCTATCACATTGTCCGGGCCCTTATCTTCTCAGGATAGCTCAATTACCCTAAGGGACATATTTTTCAGATCATTATAAGATGCCTGGTGTGATAAGAGTAGAGGGAGAGACCCATGCATGTGAGCCAGACATGGTGTGGTTTGAGTACTTAGAGCAGGATTGCATTGGCTGTTTGGAAGGCCCACATCTGCAGCGCACGCTAGGCCATACTTACCCGTAATGCAGGGTTTGAAGGTCACTGCCGGTTATTATCTGGCCGGTAATGACCACAGAACTATACATTATTGCTATTAGGAGCCATTTTGGTGCTATTTTCAGTTTTCCTTTTTATTGAGTAGCTGCTGACACCCAGACTTTCCGAGGTCGGATTACAGTAGCTGGGCGACTTGGGTCCTTACTGCATGTTGTGTTGGGAAGTTGTGTCCATGGTGTTTTATTCAGATGCTGCGAGCGGAGTGCAGTGGATTTCAAATGTTCCTTTGGTTTTGAAGCAGCTCTTGGGCCTTTTACCCCGAGAAGCTGTGTTTTCCAGTTCCTTTAATAAATGGGGAACTAAGATTGGAGGGAAAGTTGGATTTGGATTTGTTGGTTTTCTGACTTTTTTTTGAATAATTAGTAATATAGCTCAGGGGAATCACAGTGTCAGTGATAGCTATTACAGAATTAGGAAGCAGCTCCCTGGGAGTTCTTACCTTCCTAAGATGTGAACTGAGGATGGGGTCTGGAGTTAGCCCACGGTGAGCATCTCCTTGCCTTGTAATTGTTGATTATAATGTAATGATGATGTGTAGGCTCCTGAGAACACAGCAGTGCTGGACTGTGAATTTGTATGGTCTTTAGTTTTCAAACATGTAAGCAATCTTTTTTGAAATATTTACTGTTAAATAAAAACACCATAGTATTTTTTTTTTTTGGTAAGAGCTCAATTTTTTTTTCTTCGTTAGCTTTCATCAATCTTTGTTTTCTGTGGAGATCTGAATAGCTATTCAGAGAGTGATATTAATACATGAGGAGGGTAGCCCAGGACTGAGGCATTATGACACTTGATCCAAGACAGAAATTCTCTCCATGATAATGCAGAGTGATGGGAATGGTTTTATTCAGCTGAACTGCTTGGTATAAAGGTCTTGATAGTGAAACCTCATTCTGACAGCTTTTACTGTTGGACAGCAGGCTTCATTATATTTGCCTTGTTGATTTATTATTTTAACTGCTTTTACATATGTATGCATGCCAGGAAGCAATTCTCCTTGTATCGTTTCTTTTCCGTGGCTGCATAGACTTTTGCAAGAGCATATTAACATTTTTAATGGGAGATTTTATGTAGGAATAAGGAACAACTACCATTAATTATTATACTTGTCTAAAGGAGAGAAGAATCGACACCATATATCTTTGTCTATTTATGTAACTGTCTAGTGCTGGATAAATTATACCTCAATTGCTGCAGTAAATTAAAAAATAATAATAATCCAAGCTAGGGAAGCCGTTTTATAAATCTGCAGTTCTACGGAAATATTTCAGGAGAGGATGAAGCTTGCCCAAGACTTTGTTATTATGTCATGTCCAAGCCTCTGCTAGTGTGAGTCAGTGTGGTCCGGTTATTGAGACCGTAATTGTGGCCTATGATATTTTATGGTTTTGCTCTACAGTCTGTGGCCATTGTAGTTTTTCTCTTACGGGAGAAATCTGATGGGTGGCAAGTGGCATCCTTTGTGATTCTTTGCCATCCTGGAGGGCTATTGAGTATTTGGGTGATGCCAGGGCAATCTTTTATACTCTTAAATACATAATCCCAAGAAGGTTTAAATCAATGTGTTAATTGGTAAGTGATACTGTAATTATATGCATAATCAGGGAAAATTTGAATGTAGATTATTTACTTGCTCTTAGGAAATTAATCTGCAGAGGTCATATATTAGATTGCTTATTTATTAAGGAGAACCCCTGTGGTTACAAAATGCTGGCTGGTTCTGCCTTCCATGAGCATTCCTCTAGATGTTCCCAGCAGGTGTCAATGGCACGGAGCCTCGAGTGCTTATTGATCCAGATTAAAACAGTTCATTAATCTAAGCACACATTATATAGATTTTTCAGTGTAATTTTGAGAGGGTTGAAAAACTATATTGAATGATGAGATATGATACTTAAATTATGCTTTTTTATAGCACATCTCCCTTGGGATGGTGGCATCTGAACTGGGGTAGATACCGGAGCATATGCGCCTCCTTCCACTTCTCCTTTGGGTGGTATTGCTTTTCCTAGCAGCCTCCCCACCTTTCCAATTTGCTGTAACCATTGACGCTTTCCAAACACCGAGAAACAAAAACCAAACCATCTCTAGATCTTTAAAGACTGAAAATGCCACATACAAAGCAAAACTCTTGATTTTAAAAGTTAGGATTTCTCTTTTTCTTATGAATATGGTAAAAGTTTTCCATTATTCTCAAGACTTTTAGTTTTATACACATGCCCAGTAGCTTCAAATAATATGATATTATGTTCTTGAACAAACATTCTCTGTGGTCTCTGTAGGAGTTACTAGAAAGAATTACTGTACAAAGTTGGAGTGCTGCCATCATGGCCGCCATTTTGTATTTCTCTATCTGAGCCAGGGGAGTGTCCTGTTCTTCCTGCTGGCAGAGTGGGGAAGTCTTTCCTTTTCATGGCCTGTTGTACTTGTTGTTAGGCCCTTAAATTTGGGATGTTGCTTTTACAGCCACTATTAGAGCCAAGGCTGTGTCTGTAACTCTATTATTTATACAAATGTGCAGCTACTGGCTTATTTCCTGGGGATGAAGCAGCAGAATGAGTAAGACATAGAGAACTTGACATGAAGAGAAAGCATAGGGAAGGGAAAGGCTCAGATGCCATTAACTCCCTCCCTGTCACCCAACACAGCTCACTAAATGTTTTATCTCAACAGCCAACAAAACTTGAATACAAGTCGGATACTCCCCTAATTAGTGAGAACTTTTTGCTTGGCTTTGTTTTGTCTTCCCATTTGAATAGAGCATGTAGTCACCTCTTTGCAGTTCATTTGGAATACCTTTGATAGAGATGAATGGACTGTACCTTCAACCAACCTTACCCATGATCTTGTCATGTGTGAGGCACTGTAGGAAAGTGAAGAAAACATAGGCCTTTGTCTGGAGGCAATGGTCCCTGGCTTGTCACTGGATGTGGATGATGGCAAGTTGATGGTACTGGCCTTATCATTACGTAAGAGAGCTCCAGATGAGTGGCCACAAAGTTTGTCTGTGTCACTGTAGGGATGTTTGTAAGGCAATACAGAGCTGGAATTCAGTATATGTAGTGTTTCTCAAGGTTTGGGAGAGTTTTTGGACTATTTAATGTCTTCACTCACACAATAGGGCTGTAATTTCATTCACCTTCAGACCCAGGGTGCCTCTGTGCCCTCATCTGTGTGAACTGGCATGAGCAGCTTCAGTACTGCTGACTTGTTGGATTCCAAAGCTATCATGCTTAAGGATGCTTAACTAGTGGGGTGCAATTATGCTTACTTCGGCATTTGTAACTGATTAAGGCATTCTTTCCTGAGCCTACCCATTGTTTCAGAAGTAATTTGTGCGCGATTATGGGAGCTACTGTGTTACCTTTAAGTTGCTCTACACTAAAATAAATGTGAAGTTATTACAATCAATTTGCTTTATGTGGCTAGAGTTTTCTATGAGAAAAGATTTTCTTCTTCATTTTTAAGGAGAACCAAATAAAAGGCACGCCAATGCCTTCCCACTGTCACAGAGTTTGGGGCGTGCGTGGGCTAGAGTTAATAAGGGGGCTTACTGAAGAAGTGGATTTTATTCTGAACTTTCAAGCATGAGAACAAAAGGTGGAAAGCTTAGGAAGAAGCTTAGGAAGTATGGGGAGGAGGTTCATCACATGAAGTAGAGATGGAAGCCCCAGGGAGCTCGAGATGCTCTTCTGTCATATGGTCACTCGGGTACCAAAAGTCTTCATTGTGGGAACTTGCGACGTTCTCTCTGGTTATTTGACTCTCTGGTTGAGTGACACTTTAGCAAAAAGAGTCAGTAAACTTCCTTTTCTCGTTTTCTTCTTCTTCTTTTTAATGTGTGGGAAAGTACAGCAGTTAATGTATTGGGCTGTGTGTACAAGCAATGTCATCTCAGTGGCATGAACGCCGTCACGGATAGTACAAAGAAGAATGTCATGGATCTGTCCCAAATAAAGTTGTATTTGCAAAAATGGGGGATAGGCCTGGTTTGAAGACGGCAACAATTTGCTAACTTCTGCTTGAGGACATTGTTTTATTCCGTTGGACACTACTGCTTGGACATTACTTCACCTGAGAAGAGTCTGTACTGATGCTTGCTTGGTCCCTTCATGTTGACTTGCTTTGTTTGAAGCTTTCCTTTTATCTTCTGAGATCAGACAAGATCGGGCGCGTTCAGGGTGGTATGGCTGTAGACTTAAGCCTTTGTTTTATAAGGAGCTCTAGGCCCCTCTCACAACCAAGCGGTATTTCTGTGTTACTGAGAGGGAACTGCTGTGAATCAATAGCAACGAAGACAAAACAACTCAATCATGAGCTGTTCTGTCCTTCCCCCTCCTGTCCTCTTCTTCTACTGCCTCATCTTCCTCTTCCTCTTCATTTTCTCATAACTAGATGACTTAAAACCAGTCTCTCATAATGGGATTATTGTCCCTTGAATGCCTCAGAAGGCTGTAGCCCAGAAGACATCATTCTGGAGGCTGACTGAGAAAGGCCTGGGGCAGGGACTGCTGTATGAAAGAGTAGGTCACAATATAACAACCAAGAGGGCTCCAGCCTGGGGTTGTTGGATCAAACACAGACTATCCATTAAACTTTCCAGATAAACAATAATTTTTTAGTATAAATTTATCCCCAATATTAATTACATTGGAACATGCTTCTCCTAAGGACATTGCTTGTTTTAAATCTGTAAGTTGGATTTAATTGATGTCTCATTTTCCTTTTTACTGGATCTAGAGCTGTGGTCTCAAAATGTGGGTCTTACGGTGGGAAGTAGGCATTACTATGTTGAAACCCAAATGTCCAATTTCAACGGTGTTGGGAGGAGAGGCTTTGGATGGGATTCTGCCCTCATGAATGAAATCGGGACCCTCATAGAGAGGCTGGAAGAAGCTAGCCTTGTTCACCCTCTGCAGGCATAGCTAAAAGGTGCCATCCATGAGGCAGGAAACAGGTCTGAATAGACACCTAGCCTTCTAGGGTCATGACTATTGTGTTTCTTTCTACACTTAGCCCTGTGAGAAACGAATCTGCTATCTATGCACTACCCAGCCTAAGGCATTTTGTGATAGCAACCTGAACAGCCCAAGACTTGGTGACAACAGAGACTAGTTTGAGGACATGCTAATGGGGGGGAAGGAGGGTTGGGATGCTGCTCCTGAAGAAGGCAGGCATGAAAGTGTCAACTTGGTTTACACGACAGAGTCCACACAGGGCCTCAGGAGAGGACAGAGATGCTGACCTCTTCAGAAAGCATGGGTCAGAAATGAAGGCAGATGCTATGACTCGGAATTTCAGCCAGAAGTCGGTGCATGACCAGGTTCTGTACAAGGAAACCACTGGAGGGTTATGAAAGAGGCTACGTGGCAGGACAGAAATGAATCTTCGCAACAGCTCGGTGTTTGCCTATTTGTGTAGCTCTATCATGCTTTCAGTGCCTGGAAAAATAATCAAAGGAGAATTTAGAGCTGTTCTCGGATTGTCAGTTTTTCATCTAAAAATGTTAATGTACATTAAACTTTTAATTAAAAAAGCATATCCCATCACAAACTATTTTTAATATGGAATATTTAGCTGCGATGCGCACGTTCTGTTCTGAGCTCCAGCAGGCTATTAAGCAGCATAATTTGGGTTTTAAAAAACGAGCTGAATTAGATTGTGTACCCTCAGGTTAAGTCCCAAACAAATTGCATTATTTAAACTGTCGTCTCGACAAGGTGGGCACGTGTTTTCGGTTGTTCTCTGCAGGGTGAGGCTGCGATTCTGTTGTGATTGTCTGATGGATGACATCAGAAATGCCAGCAATTGACAAAACCATTTACGGAAAGGAGAAAAGAGGACTCTCATTACAGGTCTTTAGAGTCTTTAGACTTTGTCCTCTTTTTTTTTCTTGAAAATAATTTTATTTATATAACTGCAGACCTCCGATGTTTGAAAGGGCACAGGGTTGCCTGGATTTAGCTCTAAGTGTCTGCATAGTTGTGAGCTTGCATGAGGATGCATTTGGACATGAAAACCTAAAGTTGGCAGGATCTTTCCTATCGTCTTTTGTCTCTTCTAGCTGATTTGGATGTGATTACAATCAGGAAATAGTTTGAATGTGCTAGAACCCTGATGATTCCTAATTCTGGCTGTCATGTGCACCAGCCACTTCTGCTTCTCTCGGGGAAGAACTGAAGAGTCAGCTGATAAAGGTTGCCTTTTCAGCCTGTGGAGAACGGGTGCACGGCTAGCTCACCTGGCCACTAGGTGGCACTGCAGCCACAAGGAATTGTGGTCACAGTTACATAGTTCGGCTGTGGCATTAAGGAAGTCCTCCTGGGCTGAAGTTTGGAAAGGACGGCCTGTGGGGCTCTGGCTTCTCTGGATTGCAGGGTTCTTTGGATCCTGTTGCACGCTCGAAGTATCAAGGCCGTTGACAGCAAAGAAGAAAGAGTATTTGGTTCGGGAGCGAGATTGCCCATCTGCGCCATGATATACACAGGCACACATTAGCACACGTGCATGTTGAGGATTTGCTGGGATTGGCGTTAGTTGGAGTGGGAAGTGGGTTCTGAGCTGTAGTCATTGCTCCAGCTGGACAACAGATGGTCTCGCAACCCTACCTTTTTCTTTGGTGTTTATGTACTGGAAATGTTCTCTTAGTAGAGACTATGGAGTTTCTGGAAGCTGGGAAATGTCACAGCAATCTCTCTGTGTGCCAGCCTCCTCTTCCAGTTGTTTTTTCTGTATCTAACCACTGAGAAAAACAGATTATCATTCAAAAGAATGAGCTTTACTTTCCCCTTTATAAACAGAAGCTGAGTATTTGAAATCTAGAAACCTGACTCCAGCCTCAAAGAGTCTAGAAAGATCATCAAAGGTTAAAAATAAGATTAAAAAAGAATTTGCTCTCAGAATACAAGAATTAGCGATTTTATCAATTTTGGCAGGGAATCAGTAGATTTTGCCTAATTGGTGAAAGCTGTGATATTGATCAACATTGAAGAGTGTCTGGTGAAATTACATTTTCTATCCAATAACTCTAGAAAAAAACTGCTTAAGAATTTTGGTCAGTAATCCAACAAGAAATGGGGGTCATAGTAGAAATAGCAATGGCTGTGTTTGCTGAAGTCCTCCTTTGTGTCAGATCCTACTGTGTGAACATTTAGTGTTTAGCCTGAGTTTGTGAAATGGATATTATTATTTGGCACATAAAGACAAGGCTGTGGTGGTAAGTCGGCACCTGGCTTGGGTTCCAAAGGCGAGAGCTGTGGGGTTCTGATCCATGTGTCTCATTGCTTGAGCAATGACTTGGTGATGAGACGTGACGGTAGTGGCAAAGTCAGTATTGCTTCACACTCTTGTGGGGTCCGGCTTGTCCACAGTAGGACTTCAGTATACATTTGCTCAACCCATAGATAAATATTAGAGAGCTGGGATAGTCCATGACCTTAAAACAAGCACACAAATAACCCCCTTCCCCTCTGATGTATGGAGTACTGTAACGACTTCAGCCATGGGCATGTTTTTCTAGGTTGGAAAGACGGGAACCCACGTCATTTCATTTTACCCGTCCCCAGTCGTGAGCTGAGGTGGTTGGTCTCACTGAATTACAAAGTGAGAAACTGGGGTTAAGAACCTTCCAGAGCCTTGGCTGCTAGCTTCTTTGATTTAGGCTAAAGGGTGATTAATGAGACTCGGTGGAGAATGTGAGTTCTTAAAAATTAAAAAAAACTTATGTATAATGAATAATAGCCTCATCTTAAAAGCTCTATGCGATCCATATTCCTAAAGAAGACCCACATAATTAGTGTAATTTGGAAGCTACATGAGATAGACATATAGAAGACATTTTGCTTAAAAATATCTATGTTAACAACAACAATAACAACAACAACAAAAGACAGGAAAATAGGAAGAGGCTTGCTGGTAAGAAGAGGAAGCCCAGGGGGAGGGGAGAAGAGAGGACAGTGGGGGAAGAGTATTTACTCTGTGTGTGTGTGTGTGTGAAATTGCGAAAAAAATAAACAATGAAAAAGCTTTAGATATAGCAATGTTTAACCTAGAAACATGAGCAGCTATAGAAGAGCAAACTGAAATATTATAAGTCACCATTTCCTTTGAGAGTTAGAGACAAACATAATATATATGTAATGTGTGATTTTAAAAAGAGATCATGTTTTATGATTTACTTCTGAAGAGTGGTAGATTGTGCACATTTTATGTGTCAGTAAACTATTTGTATGTCATAATTTTTAATAGCTGCAGAGTGATCTACAGGGCATATATGTAATAATTAATTAATAATTAACCAACCCCTATTCCTGGCCACTTCGGTTCTTTTCAGATTTGAACATAATAAAGCAACATGGCAATGGAATATCTTAGGATATGTAACTTTGTGCAGTTGGTCTTGACCCATGAATTATGAAGAGCTGGTGATTAGGGAAGTTAGCTGGGAGGCCGAACCTGGTCATCAATTGACCCTGCCTCGTCATTGGAGGTCACAGAATCTGTCTGGTGGCAATGGCCAGGGTGTCTCTAGAATTCTGTGAAAAGGGAGACTTCTGGAGGTCATTGAGGAGAGAACAAAGCTATGTCCAGAAGCAAAGCCATGTTCAAAAGAGGCAGACCCAGTGAAGTCATTAACCCTCAAGGAAGACTCTGACGTTAGCCCCCTGTCTTGCTTTTCTTCTAGCACAGTATTTCCTCAATTTTTTTTTCTGGTTCTGTCACCTTGTTCCCTTCACCTCCTCACTACCTAACAGTTATCAATACATTTCCTCTTCTTGTGGCTCCTCCCTCATTTGAATGGCTCCATCTACCACTGCATCTAAACTCTGCAATCCCAATCCTCACAAATCTACTACTTTCTACCAAGTGCTGGGCATTCACATTCTGGAAGCTTCTAACTGAGGCCTCTGCTCTCCTTGAGCTACGTTTTCAGTCTTCCAGTTGTTCAGTTGCTACACTGTGATTGAGCTCTCCACTCTTGCAAAGTCTACCCAGCATGCTCTGGCTGTCTGGCATTTGGCCTTCTCCTCTGTCCACCACCACCTCTTCCCCAATTCTTAGTCACCTCAACTTTTGCCTGGATGGTGGCAGTGGCCCCAGATGGTCCCATTGCCTCCCTGCCATGACCAAGGCATCTTGCACAGGCTTGGCAAATTCATCTTTCCAGATAGGTCACAGCCCCATTCCCTTGAAGACTCTTGGTGATTTGACCCAAAAGCACCTTCTGCCCTTGGCTACCCTCTCTTTCAGTGTTAAGAGTCTAAACCAGAATGTTGGGTATGCTAAGCAAGTGCTCTGCCATTGAGCTAAGACCCAGATCCACCCCTTTTCTCTAGTGTACCCATCATATTCCGGTCCAACTGGGCCTCCTTTCTACTCCCTTAGTACTCCTTTCTACTCCCTCAGTCTCTGGGCTGGGACAAGTCAGTAGTGCCGGCCGTCTTCTGCCTACCTTTTCCAGGAAGCCTTGTCTGGTTTCTGAAGCCAAAGGTGACTGGGTCCCTTTTGGTCAACCACATCCTTTTGCCAGTGACCTGAAACACCTACTGTAGCTACTTTGGTTTGTGACTTAGGCCCCACTTAAAGATTTGAATCTCTTTGTGAGTGGCAATATGGATCCTTCTCTTCTCATTTTCGATCTCAGTCTCCCTCTGAGCGTGGGTCTCATCCCCATTCCGTGTTCTCAAAAACTATCGTTTGAGAAAATAAATTTATTTGGAATTCAAGGTATTTTGTATTAATATTTATTGGACACGTAAGCACACTATAAAGCAACCTATAAGGACTCAATATCATGAAGCCAACTCTTCCCACCTGTGCTGGAAATAAAACAGCAGTTTCTTTCTGGGCCTTCTCCTTGCTCTGTGTCCTGCAATGGAAGACAAAAGTAGCTTCCCAGAAGGTCACCAGGAATGTCTGGAGAGTTCTGCTGTAAGTGGGAACCCTTTCCTCCGTCCTTAAAATACACTCTGTCCCCTTCCTAGCAGAAAGGTCACAGGACTGGAGCCAAACATGCCCGAAACATTTGGCCTCTCTCTGCTCCTCAGGAGCTGTGTGATCCTGGGCAACTCTGCTTACTCGTGATGCAGCGGTGACTACCGTGTTACTTAAAAACTGTGTTTGGCTCTGGGCCGAGATATTGGAGATGGTGACTTGGAAATAAAAAGATTTATTTTTTTTGTACTAGTCTGAAGATAACCCCAGAGTTCCTAGGAAATTGTGACCTCAGCCCTTATTACTCTGCCCTTGGGTGTATACTTCTCATTCTCAAGGGAGCCCCACAGATCCACATGGTTGTACAAGCTCCAGCCATAGTGTGTAGTTTTCTTAACAAGAAGACCACCAAACCATGTTCCTCACAAATTCTATCCAACGGCTTTAGTTTAGAGCTGATGCAGTACCTGGTCCCCACAACAAAATAAAAATGCATGGGGGCTTAAAAATATCTATACTTAGACTCAATGTAAGTAAGGTAAACCAGAATGTGTGTGGTTGGGGCACAGAGGCAGTGTTTTAAAAACCTCCCCAGGTGACCTGATTATATAATCAAGATTGAAGACCACTGACCTAGGCTGAATATATATTTAATCATTCAAATTGGGACTTTTGAGAGGGAGAGGGGATAAATGATATAAATTGAGCTTGTCCCAGATGAACTCAGAGCAGTAGTGAGTATAATTACACTTCATCTTGGCCCCATCGCTCTAAGGTGGCTGGACACATAACTTTAGTCTGCTACTGTCCTGGAAGGAGAAGAGAGAACAGGAGGCAAGATATTAGCTGAGTGCCCAGCATTCTTCTCTTTGCCTATTCAGGCTTCAGGCACCATCACATGAGCTAAGGAAGAGAAAATCTCTTTGTAAGATGCGAATGCTTGCGGGATCTACCTGGACTGGGAGCTATAGCTACATCTATGCTCAGAATTAGCACCCACAAGTGCACTAGCTTTAGTGTATCCAGCTCCTGGTGGATTAATTTAGTGCACTCATGTCCTTATATAACTAATGCTGACAAGGCGATGGTGTCCCTCCTTGCCAAGAATGGACTCTGAGATGGATCATCACAGGTTCGAATCCCAGCTCTGCTTCCTCTCTTGCTCCTTGATAGCGTAGTCATTTATCTTCTCTAATTCTTTCCCACTAAAAGATTTGACTGACCTCTGGGCTGTTTACAAGGATCTAAGATGGACAGCCAAGATGGATCGATGGGTAAAAGCACTTGTCTCTAAGCCTGGTGACCCAAGTTTAATCCCCAGAAACCACATGGTGGAAAGAAGAAACCAGCTCCTCAAAGTTGACCTCAACATGTGTGCTATGGCAATGCACACCCATATGTACATACATGCACAGACCCACAGGCACGTGTGCACACACACATGCACAGACAAACAGACACACAGACACACAGACACACACACACACACACACACACACACACACACACACGGAAAACAGGATGAAAGACATGAACACGTGAAAAACATTTCCTGAGGGGACTGTGGTGCAATGGGCGTTCAATCATCATTGCTCCTAAGATCACCTGGAAGTTGCTGACCAAGGCTATCTTTTCTTTTTCAACCATCTTCAGTGACAGGGATCCTCCCAAGGAAAACCAGGTAAGGTCCTTTCTCTCAAATGCCTTCCAACCCACAGCTCCAATCCTTTCTGAGCGTCAGCAAGGGTCTCAGCTAGCTGGAGGAGCTGACAACCAGAATGAACTTAACAAGTCAGTGACTCCTTCTGGGAGAGTGACACCTTCTCAGTCACCTTTGCCGGTGGTGATTCTGCCTCTCTACCCTCCTCCTGGCCCTCGGTCACCTTGTTGCTGGTGTAATCTCCCTTTCTACTGCAGTCTTGCTAACTTGTACAGTTTCTTCCCCAGGGCTTGTTCCTCTAATCTTGCCTGCTCTGAGTTTTGCTGTAGTCTTGTCTTCCTTTATTCCTTCTGCTTTGCTTTTATCTTCTTACCTTTCCTCCTGCTGAGTGTAAACAAACCTTAAGGCAAAAAAAAGTCACGCAGGATACTTACTGCTTAGCTTTCTTGAAGGGGAAATGCTGGTTAAGTCTTAGAGACTGCACTAGGTTCCACTGGCAGAGTCAAAATTCAATACTTTCTACTTGTAGCATGACTGCCTAGATAATTCGAAGATGTATGGGAAACTAAGGTGGTTTCTGGGGAGGGCTACCGTGAAGGAAAACAGTTTCTACATCAACCAGCCTGTGCATTCTGGAAGATGGCTGCAAAGCCTGGCTTTGTCTCACGGGTGTGATGCTCCTAATAGTACCTGACATTCTGAGCCTGGCAAATATCTTCTGGAGGCCTTGCAGGCCACTGTACCTATTTGGCAGGTGTCACTCAGCTGCTGGGAGCAATGGCAGTTGCAGACAGTGGGAAAGAAGTGGGCATGGCTGTGTTGCCAATAAAACTTTATTTGTGGGCACTGAGGTTTGAATTTCTGTAATTCTCACCTGTTAAGTCTATTCATTTAGCTTGCTTTCCAGCGAGTCTTTGTGGGGCTAGGGAAGTGGCTCAGCTGGTAGGATGCTTGTCTCAGAGGACTTGAGTTTGGTTCCTAGAACACACCTGAAAATGCCAGGAATGCATGTGCCTGGACCCCCAGTGCTGAGGGAACAGGGTCAAGAGGCTCCCGGGTCTCACTGAACACGTAGTGTGGCCTAACTGGTGAGCTCCAGGCTAATGAGAGACCATGTTTTAAAGGTCAATGATAATGACATTAGAGGCTGTCCTCTGACCTCCACATGTGCCCTCTGCCTCTCTTACACATACACACACACTCATATGCACATGTATGCACACATGTACCTTCATACATGAACATGCACACCAATGCATGTATACACATGCACTCCCGTAAAGCAAAAAAATAATTTGAAAAGACATATAAGTCCTTCTTGACTCTAGGCTGTAGGACATCATGTGTGGGGGTGGGGCAGGGGGCAGGGTGTGTGTGCGCGGGGACTTGACCTCTGGTCTATAGCTGCTGATCCCCTGCCCTAGTGAAATGTAGAAAACAGAAAAACAGTTCTGAGAAACCCACAGGTACTTCATCTGGAGGCTTGGTTCTATTTGCTTATTTAAAATATCAGCTAGCTGTGGCAGTGCTCAGAAGGCAGAAGCAGGAGGATTGCCACAAATTTGAGGCCATACTAGTTTATATAATGAGATCTAGGTCAGCCTGAGCTACACACTGAGACCCTGACTTGAAAACAAATTAGCAAGCAAACAAAACAAAACAAAACAAACAAAAACAAACAAACAAACAAACAAACCCCCGCTAACTAAGCCTACTAACCATAGGTTATATGCCAGTTTGTGGAGTGATCCCATCCATTGACACTGCGGGTTTTCATTTATTGCTTGATGGGTATGCAAAGTGAAACAGCTAATTTGGAAAAGCATCTGACAGTTTTTCACAAAATTATCTCCCCCCACCCCACCTACCATCTGGTTCAGCAGTCACAGTCTACCCAAGGTAGAAAACATCTATCCATACCAAAATCTACACATGGCTATTTGCTCATAATTTCCCAAGTTTGGAGGCAACCAAAATGTCTAATAAGTAAAAAAAAATGAGCTACAATGTTACTACTTAGTGGAATGTTATTCAGTGCTAAAAAAGAAACCAACTATTAAATCATGAAAAACAATGGGGGAAAACCCCCAAATCCAGTAGTCAGCGACGGAAGCCTGTGTGACAACCATACTAACCGTGAGAAGCCAACTTCCTGACATCTTAGAGAAGGTGGAACAATGAAAGTAGAGACAAGGTCGGTGAGGACCCCGGTGTGGGGTTGGGGAGGGGTGAAGATGGAGCATGGGTGACTTGAGGCAGAGAACTGTTCTGTAGCATGCTGCAGTGGTGGTGGCAGTGGTGGCATGTCCCCTCACCGTAGTGCTGCACCAGAGGAAGCCCTGATGGGACACGGGCTCTACCTGCTCCGGTGGGGAGGAGGCCACGTGTGTGTAGGGAAGGGGAGACACACGGGGTCTCTCTGTGTCTTCTGTGTTGCACGGCTTTAACTCCAACACTCAGGAGGATTTTAGTTTTGCTGGTCTGTTTTGAGACAGTATCTCACCTAGCCCAGGATGGCCTAGAACTTACCCCGTGACCAGCGATGACTTTGAACTCCTGATAGACCTGTTTTTATGCAAGCATCGCAGGCTTGGTTTGTAAAGCAATTATTGAACAGGAAGTTGTGGGAGTGTTAGTTACCAAGTACAGCTACTGTCTCTTCTTTCCCCTGGGTCTTCTCAGAAACAAGAATCCAGAGAACTATCCCTTGAATAAAACATGTCTGGGTACCTTTTAGACATGCACAACACACACATTAATGTTTCTGAAGAGACTTGTCATTAAAAACAGCTGTCACCAAATGCAAAAATCTCATTACGGTTGTTTAACCCCATGTTTCCCACATATACACATCTTCAAAGCCAAATGATAGATATAACATCATTAAAATTAGGTGTCCTGGGGTCTTTGTCAGTCTTTGGACAATGCTAGCTTCAGACATTTCAATTAATGGCACAGAAAGGTAGCCACACGGTAGAGATTTTTGGTAGAGAGGAGAAAGACAACGATGTCTTCCCTGATGCTATTCATTTTATTTTGTTTTATTACAATTGGATGTTACTGAACACATTGTTATATATTATTAGAAAATTACCAGCTATTAACAAATGTACAAACTTACAATGGCTTCTTAAATACAATCGGTTAAGGGCCCCTGCCCTTAACAGACTTTCAAAATAGAAAGGCAGGGGCCAGACGGATGATTCTGTCAGTAAAGTGTTTGCCAGATAAGTACGAAGGGTTGGATTCAGATACCCAGAACCCACACAAAAAGTTGGGTCAGATATCCTAGCACTGGGGAGGCAGAAGTGGGAGGAGCCCTGGAGCTTGATAGCCATCCAGACTGGCCAATCACTGAGTTCGAGGTTCAGTGAGATGCCTTGTCTCAGTAAATAAGATGGAGACCGAAAAAGACACTCAGCATTGACCACAAGCACATGCACACACATGGCAACTGTGCCCACATGTATGTTCACCGCATAAACGTGTATACATATATACGCTCAAGGGAAAGGCAGGTTAATAGAAGAGTCTGCTTCAGTTACATAGCTTTTCCTTTCTTCCACAAAACTCAGTGCATAAAAAAAGATGCACATAGAATTATAGTTCTTGATAACACAGCACATGTTAGTAGATTAATTTAGTTTATTAGTGAAGCTAATGACTTGCTAGCCTACTTGGTGTTGTTTGTGATAATAATTAGTTATCTGAATGCCAGTGAACTTTTGAGCAGCTAAAGCTCTGACATGGAGTTGCCCTCAGTGGGAAGCAGCTGTGTGGCCCTCCCATTGCAAGCACTTACAGCTTTCCAGTCCAGGGAGAACATATTTCTGGACTGAACATTGTGTGCTTTCTTGAGAAATCCCATTTCAGATACCCTGAACAATGAGCGTGTGCATTCCCAAGACCTCCCAAGCTCCTAGATGAACCTTATGCACCCCACATGGCTTGATTTCCACGGGGTCTTCCAAAATATCCTCTCAAGAGATGCCCATTCTGCCCAGTTCCTGGGTGCAAAGTGTGTTTTAGAACAAGAGTTTTGCATTCTTTGCACCAGTAGGCATATGTAAGCATCTCCAGGGATCAAAGACAAGAGCCTTGGGAGTAAGACAATTTTCTGTTACTGTTCTCAACAGTTATGAGCATTTGTTTATCCCCTGTCCCTTTAACACTCTAAGCAATGGCAGCTTCATCAGGGCAAAGATTCTTCTCACGTGAACCAACAAAGCTCAGAGGCGTTGAAAAATATGGCCAAGGACTTCCAGGTGAGATGAAGCTTGGCTTGACTGTCAGTGTGGCCTCTAGATTCTTTCTTCTCTGCTGCTCTCTCGGAGATGGATTTCCACACATCGACAGGTAACTAGGAATGCACCAAGGCTGATCATTTAAATGACATTTGTGGTTTCTTCTATCAGGTAGAAACCCCTGACATCCCCTAATATTTCTGTTTTCTGTCCACTTCAGACCATGGCCTGCTAAATCTAGGGCTCTTACAAAGAACATCCCACAAGAAACCATTTCAAAAATATCCAAGAGGAGAGGAGTCTATTCCCTCCGGATGCCTATCCGCATTTGGACAAAGCCGTTCATGGCTAAGCTTATTTTAACTGTCAGCTGGGTGGATTTAAAGATCTCAAATAGATGCCATTTTTTCCCCCTGTTACCATCTAAGAATGCCTCTCTCAGATCCAGTTTCCTAAGTGTGTTTTGCTGCATAATGGACCACCTTCCAACCTTGTGGCTTGGATGCCAGCTCAGAGTCATCTCTCATGGTTCTGTGGCCTGACTGACTTCATTTGGAGTTCAGTGTGATTATGATCTCCCTCCCATAGGGTGGCAGCATCTGGGAATGCATAAGCATAGATCTCTGAGTCACTTGCTCATCTGATGCTCAGTTGGAGACACAGATGTGGCCATTAACTTCTTGGAGATGGTCACGTGTCTCTCTTCTCCAGGCATAGTTGCCTAGTTCTCAGACCTAATATCCCAAGAGCAAGGGTTTGGAGACACATGAACAGAAGCTGGAGGTACAAATGACCCAGTTTTGACTTACATACTTTTGATTCTTTCCACTGAAGAAGCCAATCACTAAGTCTGCTGGAGACTCAGCATACAGGAATTAGACTCTCTCAATGGGAAAAATAGCTAACAAATAGGAATAATTACTTACTATCATAGACATCAGTTACTGTTCAAATTGATCTAATTTGAGCTGTTTTTCCCACAAAGCAGGAGCAAAACAGAGGTTTATGCACCACATTTGGTGGGTGTGTCTTCCCTGTTTCTTCTACTCTAAGACGGCCCCCCTCCTTTTTCCTTCACTCGCAGTCATTTGTTAAGCAGAGTGGTCCACCTGTTTAATTCCCTGGCCTGTGTTGTGCTGACAGCATCTTCAGTGGGCCTCTGTCCCCTTCATTTCACGTTTGCAAATGGATTGCAAGGTCCAGAAGCCTGAGAGCACTCAGGTCCAAAGGATTTGGTAGAAACAACTCATGGGTGGTGGTGTGTACTTCGTAGAGCATCACTCTGGAAGAACAGAATCAGCTTTCCTCTCTCTCGTGATGGGGAAATTGATTTGTGGGTTCAAGTGCTGGATCCCGGGCTTCTGGCTCCAGCTGAGCCTTTTACAAGGGAGCTTTGAAGTACCTGCCTCCCGTTTTGCGAGCTGAACCGTCTTGGGTCAGAACCGGTCTTCATTCGTACTTGTGTGCTAACCAGGTGCTAAGCATCTCTTCAGGTTCATTACCTGACTTAGTTTTTGTCAATAATCCAGCAGAGGAGACATTTGACTGTCCCCATTTTGCAGAGGCAATGATTGAGGCACAGCCCCCCTCCCGTGCCAAGCCTCTAGGTGGTGGTCTCTTCTATTTAATCCTTTTCCCCAGGTGGCTTAGCTCTATTTTTAGGATTTCGAGGGGAAACCATCCCAGGTCCAGGTGAAAGAACAAGGTCGGTGTGAGTAGAAATGAGAATTTTACAGATGGATTTGCTCTCTCTCAAAATCTGAGTGTCGCCAAACCAGATCTAGGGGGATCCAGAGACTGTGAGCAAATTGTGCCACAGCTTCCCGGTGTAGGAAAACGATGTACTTCGCATGAAATTCCCTTCTCTGGGCCTTTTTCCTGCATGATGGGGTCAGCAGGGTGTGGCCACTGCCTCTGCAAAGGGCGTGGGATGTTGGCCCCCCCCGCACCCCTCGTTTCCATTAGTGTGATTTGTTTTACCCAGGCACCGGGCGCCTGCAGGAAGCTCAGAAATGACAATTTTATTTTAAAGAAAATATTTGCAAATGCAATTTGCAGTTTATACATGAAGAGTAATGAGCAAAATGGACGCAGCTGTCTCTTAAAGGAACCCTGCCGGGCCACCCTGTTCTGCTTTCCTGCGGAAGTGAGAATGCAGTTAGCTTTTGTGCCTGTAGTGAAGACTTTGGAGCTCTCAGGAGCTTCAAAGAGAGAGAAGTGGGGCTAAAAAAATTGTGTGCATGCCTCATGGTGCCTGGTATGTATTGTTGGTTGCCTGGGTTGGGAAGGAGAAGGCTGGAAGGAAGCCAACCCAGGGGGAATACAGAGATATATAGAATGACTTCTCTGTCTTGAGTGGTGATGTCTGATATCAGGAGCAATTCCTGTTCTCTAGGGAATATAGCCGAGCTGCAGCAGCCTTTCGGCATCTCTGTGGAGCTTTGTAGGACTGACTTGGTGCTGGATGTCCAGTTTTAACGTGGAATCAAATAATCTTGCTCTATCTATCCCGTGCCCTTGTTTACTGCTGTCTTGAGAAGTTCCCTGCTTGTTGGGCTAGAATGGAGCTCCTTCTGTCTTCGGGAGGGGACGGATTTGCTCCGTGGCTATGAACGCAGGTAGCTTGGTTGATTTACAGGATCGTGGACTTTGGATGCTGACTAATGTTGGAAAGGGTAAGATGACTCCTGGCATTCCTAATCTTGGCTTGTAGTTACATTAAAGGATGTGAAGGGAGTGAAATCCATTACTATAGTAGACACAGAGATGGTGCCTATGACTCGGGAGGGAAGATAGGTACCTCAGGTATAATGGGGCCATATGTTCCTAGGAAAATTCTTGGTCCATCAAGGAGCTAGGATTGTGTCATGACTACTTACACAGGTAAATCCCGACTTTCTTTTGTGGGGTACTGGTTAGAGCTGCCACAGTGACACCTCTATTACCTTGAGCACATTGACCACTAAGGGTGCAGATATTTCTACTGGTCAAGCAGTTGCCTCATTTCGAATATGATGACACCTTAGGTAGAGCATGCTTACTGCTTAAGATCTGTTTCTGTAGCATGTGCCTTTCCCACAAACAAGAGCTACCATCTTGTGCTTTTAGGTGTGAGTTGTACATTTTACTGTGTATCAGTAGAGAGGGAAAGGAAGAAAATGAGGGAAAAGGATCAAGGGAAAAGTAAGACTAGAAGGGAGGAGGAGTGGAGTGGGATGAGAAAAGAAGACACGTAGAAAATCTTGTACTATACCACTAGGTCTGGACAATCTATGGATGTGGAATTGGATGAAGCATTGTAGACTTGTTTGTCCTCCACTGTCCTTTCAAGTGAAGGGATTCTTTGGCAGCTTAGTGGTCACCAATTTTTCCACTTTCATCTTAGGAGAACAGTGTGGTGTCTTAGGTGGGGCCGCCATATTCACGGGTGATATTAACAGGAGTTTCGGTCCCCGCTCTTGTGTGTCGTTCACGCAGTGGAGCATCATGGGAGCTGGGCTCGATTGATGTCCTCTCCAAGAATAGCACCGATTATAGAACAGATTTTCCCATATCCAGAGCCATTTTTAATTCACTGCCTACCACAGCTGCCAGCCTATAGAGATAATTCCTTCTAGCAGAATAGTTTTAGTTATTATAGGGAAATAAAATTTGCATAAAAGCACTCTCTCTTCTCCCTCCTCCTCCTCCTTCCTCTCTCTGTCTCCCTCTCTTTCTCTCACTTCCTGGTACTAAACATATACTTTCCATTATTTCTGTTGAATGAACTCTTTTGGAGGGGAAACACATTGGCCACCTGCATGCCTTCTATATAACTGAAAATTTGGAGGACTTCCATTTCGGGTGATACTTCCCATTCAGTATCCGCCTTACAACAGTCAACAGGCTTTCCAGTTCAAGGGACTTTTTAGCTTTATCTTCTCTTATTTTGATTGAATGCTGGCACTCAGAACATAAAGTGAACATTCCTTGCTTTTGAAATGATTATTTTATTGGATTTATGCAAAAATTGGATGACAGGAGCAAGGCAGGCCTCCTCAAGTTCATTTTACTGTTGGAGAAAGTGAAGCCCAGGGAAGACATTGAAAGACCACTGGGAAAGGCAGGTGACTGGCAGCTGAAGGGCTGACAGTGGGGTCTTCAGGGTCCAGTGTGGTTATTGTGTGATGGGCACTACAATGTCAGTCCACAGGGGGAAAGGCCGCAGATGGCCAGCTTGTGGTGGCTTGTCCAAACCTTTTCATTATCAGAAATCTTTACTCCCCAGTTTTCCCAATAAAAAGGCATCCGGTTTCTCCAGAAAAATTTCACAAACCATGACAATACAGGGCCTATATTCCGCTAAATTAAGACTGAGTGGCCACTGGCTTCTGCTCCCTCATCCTTGAGCCCCTGACATACTCACCCTTGGAAGCTTCCAGTTTTGTGCTCCTCTCCCAGCAACTGGGGAGAGGGCAGGGGCATGAGGGTTTTACTTAGGGCAACATTCTTGAAGGATTTTGCAATAATCTTTCAGTTTTTTCATGCTTTAACTTGGAAATCTTAAAAAGCCCCTAAACCTCTCAAGATTATCCTCATGGGTTCCCAATCCCAACGATCCAGGATTTGGAGATCTGAGAAAGATGTTTATTTTGTCAATCACCATTGGCTGGTGCTCCATTTGTGTTCTTGAGCAAGCATTCATGGCTATTATCAGATCTAATTGCTATCAGTGTCCTCATCTGGGTTAAGCCATCTTTGGGGGAATGCAAAAGAAAAGTGTAGGCCTATCCAGCTTCCACGTTTGCAGCTGGGCTTCAATTTCCTGGTCTTGGGGGTAAATTGCTGGGCATGTATCTAGGTTCTGCTTAAAAGGAAATGGAGAATATGGCTATTCTAAGAAACAGAGGGAGGAGCATGCCACTGAACACTCCTTAGATGCGAGGTGTTGCTAAATTCTAATTTGCTGTGCAAGCATAATGGAATCATTTGATTTAGCCATGGGAGTTTTAGGCTAGACAGATCGCCTAGGAATCTAAAAACAGCATTGAAGTTCAAAGGACTTTCTGAGCAGGGATCATAGGCAGCACATCTCTTGTTCCCAGACCTGTATCTAGGATCCTTCTTCCTTATGCTATGCTGTCACTATCAAGCAGCTAGGATTGATGTGGCAGTCTGCTGAGGGTCCCACACTGATCAGGGTGCTGCTTTGGTGCCCCTTGCATAATCTTGCAAATCTGTGCTTGGAAACTGGGGATGCTGTCCTCCGTTTACACACTGAGAAGGTGGCCGCCCGGAGCAGTGTGATTTGATTTTAAAGCTACTGATGGCTCTCCTCTATGCCACCTTTGCCCCTCTCAATACACTTTTTTCTTCACAGTGCTTAAAATTCCACTCAAGTTGTGCTGTTTTGGCTTTAGGCTTTGATTCTGTATTAAGAAATCAGTTACCAGCTTTTCAAGGTGCAGCGTTAGCACACTGAGTTCATACTCCTTATCTCTGCTCATCTTCACAGTAGCCCTAGTAGGGGCGTGACACGGTCTCCTTTGGGACTAGGAGAATACGATTTGGGAATGAGATACGCGGCTTTTGGATTTCATCTGTAGCGTTTGTTGACTCGCATGACCTTTGAGAGGGGATTTAATTGCTTTGCCTGTGTGCATAGGATTCAGATTCTACTTTCCAGAGTCATTGTAAGGAGAGAGGTGGAGACTTTCTTTTGCTTATTTATTCATGACTCATCCATTCTAGATATATTTGTTCAGTCCTTTACTGAGAACCAAGAAATTGTCCCAGTTTCCAGGGATACAGTAGGAAGTTAGTCCGACTCTCCTTCTTCCCGCGTGGGGCTTAGAGTCTAGAGCAAGCGTGACACGGAGGGTACAACAGTCCCTCCAGAAGAGGATGCTGGAAGTGGAGCCACGGTGAATGCAGATAGAGCCAAGTTCAAGCCCAGGTTTTGTCTCCAGAGTCTTCGGCTGCGGTGGAAGCTTGTGCCATTTTACTTTTGCCATCATCTCCGGCTGATGCTTTACGACAACACAGTAGAAAGGACTGTGACCCACCCAGTTCTGGGCTGAGCCCCAACCCTGCTATTTAACTATATGTGCTTGGACAGTTGGCCTGACCCCTCCAGTTCTCAGATTCCTTATCTATAGATGACAGTCTCTGCTTCAGCAGCTCCTCATGAGGGTCATGTTAAGAAGCTCCTAGAATGCAGGCTTCCTTGGCGATGATGGTGTCCACGGGCTCCCAAACAGCGCTCATGTTGGTAGGGAAGACACGACCCTCATCTTTCTCAGTATTAACCACTTTGTGGCTGGGATATGGAAGCCAATGGCAGGAGTCAGGTTTGGACATCTCTATCTCTCTCCAGTCATCTACCCCCTCTAGTTAGAGACTGTGCCAGGATAAGGCTGGTCAAGTGCTGACCAGGCCCAGAGGACAAGACTTTCCCTGTTTCTATACAGTCCTGTACTTGGCCACAGTACGTGAGCAGGCGTGGATTTGAAGACAGAGCTCTGATAACATGGAGAAGTTGTTGTGTATCACACTGCCTCATTCTGTCATGGCTTGAAGTCTAGTGGCTGTGTTCAAGGCCCAGCTCTCCTTCTAAAAACTAAGTAATCTAATCTGGCTTCTTTTTCTTCTTCTTCTTCTTCTTCTTCTTCTTCTTCTTCTTCTTCTTCT
>LOJH01002324.1:0-25853 GCA_001685095.1 Ellobius talpinus | reverse complement strand
CCCTCCTCTGGCTACATGGAGGCAGAATGTTGTATACATAATAAATAAATCTTTTAAAAAAAAAAGCCTTTAAAATATATAGTATTCAGACAGGTCAAGAAAGAAAATAAATTTTCGTGACAAGAGAAACAAAGGTCCCTAACAAAATATCTATTATTAACTAGAATCCAGCACTCTAACAAAAGGAAAAGAAACCATGCTTATGTGAAGGCTTTTCCACAGGATTTAAACTGGGTTAATACTAGGGTAGAAAACAGTCAATACATTGTTATCAACAGACGAGAGTCATCATGTGATCACCTTAATAATTACAAAAAACACGACAAAATTTGTCATCCATTTATGGTGAAAAAAAATTATTACTGGACTAGGAATCAAACGGAACTTTCCCATAAAACAAAACAATTGGAAGCTAACATCAGATACAAGGGTAAAATCTGAATGTTTCTCTCATCTGAGATCAAGAACAACATTTTGGTATCTACCCTTAACTCTCCCATTCTTAGGGGCCTAATCAATTCTAATCAGGCAAGAAAATGAAACAAAAGATGTACAGAAGGTAAAAATTATTATTATTATTTTGGTGTTCACAAATAAAGGTGATTACAAAGATGACTTCAAAGAACTCCCAAGGGAAAAAAATGTCACCAGAATAGGTCAGTTTAAAATAACTGATACACAAAACCAAATTGTATTTCTGTATGGTGGCCAGAAAAAAAATCACAAACTGAAATTTTTTAAGTTTCTTGTAAAATAGTACAGAAAAAATACCAAATAATAAAAGACTAATCTAACAAAATGTGTGTGGTATGTGTAAGCAATGCTGAAAGGTAGTAAGGGAGACCTAAAAAATAAGTGAAGATTATCATATTCATAGAATCAAAAGACTGGGAATTGAGGTGTCAATTGGCTCCAAACAGATTTAAAACCTCAATGCAGTGTTAATGAAGACACCAACAGGCTTTGTGTACAAATCAAATAGCTAATTTTAAAACCTATGAAAATGTAATGACACCAAAAAAACCAACATGTATTGTTATGGATTAATGCTCTTGTACACTGTAAAGATTTGTCACTCATATTGGTGTAATACTGATTAGTCAGTAGCCAGGCAGAAAGTATAGGTGGGGCAACCAGACTAGGAGAATTCTGAGAAGAGAAAAGGCAGACACACAGTCGTCATCCAGAGGCAACGGAAGCAAGAGAGAATGCCTTACTGAGAAAAGGTACCAAGCCACGTGGCTAAACATAGGTAAGAATTATGGGTCAAATAAGTTGTAAGAGGTAGCTAGTAATAAGACTGAAAAATAGGCCAGACAGTTTATAATTAACATAAGCCTCTGTGTGTTTATTTGAGACTGAATGGCTGTGGGACCAGGCATGACAAAAAACATGCATCTACAATGTATAGTGGAAAAAAGGATACCAAATTGGAAAACAGAAAGTAATTTATTTCAGGTTTACCATAAAGCTACTGCAATCATGACAGATGTCATTAGTCAAAATACAAACACAGAAGAAATCACCACACACGCACACACACACACACACAGTGTCTTTCAACTGATTTCAACAAGGAGTCAAGGTAATTCAATGGAAAAAAAAGCATCATCTTTTCTATAAAAGGTAAGGAATCTATTGAATACCAATAAACAAGAACCAGAAAGTTTAAGTTGGCCCCTGACTTAGACCCATTCACAAATAACTAACTTGAAATAAATTTTAGTTCTTAATAAAAGGCTAAATCTCTAAGAGTTCTGAAAGAAAATATACAAGATTTTCATAACATTCTATTGACCACAAACTTAACAGATATGATACTTACAAATTTTAAAAGATAATAAACACTTCAAACTTTAACACTTCTGCTCTTTGTAAGACATAACTGAAAGAAAATACTAGCAAAACACATCTAATGAGGGATATGTATCTAAAATACATAAACAACTCAGTCAAATAAGCAATACAATTTCTTAAAAAGCAAAAGATATTTTACCACACAAAATATACAGACAGAAAATATAGGGTGAGAGGACGTTCACCATTAGTCGTCACAAGGGAAACGCCATAAAAATTTAATAGACTTGGCTACATAGCTGAATTTAAAAACAAGCAATATTGAGAGTTTTAAAGACTCACGTATGTTCAAACAAGCCCATTTGGTAAATAACTGTAGAGCTTTTCTCAAAGAAAAACACATACTTACTTGCCTAACATCCTGATGGGTATCTACCCCACTAGTTTACATACATCCCAAAGAAATGAAAAAAGGTTGTGCAAACATAGCTTTTGTCATAATCACCAAAAAATGTGAGTACTGCCTACTGATAAACATCTTGCAAATCCTCATAATATGAAGTAGAGCTCAGCAACTAAAAGGAACAAGGGACTGACGACTACACACAACGCTACCAACTCTATGGTTCTATCTACATGTCATCATGAAAACTACAAAAGTACAGGAGCAAAAGTTAAATCAGAGGTTAAGAACAGAATGCAGTAACTTAATAAAAGGGGATGAAGCAATGTTTTAATATGAACAGTTTCACTCTGGATTGTGAAAATTATTAAAACCTTTTTAAAGCCAAAATGTAGTTTGTAACAGATTTTTTTTTACTATCTATTACATAAATTTACCTTTTTAGAAAGGTGTTTTATAGACAGTGTGCTGTAAAAATCTTTCTGATAACTCTCAATCCAGTCAAGCTGACAATCAACACCAATCATCACACTGACTTAATAGATTAGAATAAAATCCAATGCCTTATTCTTATTTCATTTACTTAAAGTAATCACAGACTTTAAATAGCTCAATTTAAAGCAGAATAGGTCAGTATGGGATTTTTCTCCACACTATATAAACAGCACCTATTTCACAGGGTATTCAGGAAATAAATGACATGCTTTTTATAAACTATCCCTCTCGATAAGTTAGGCTCAATAAACCTATCAGTCACTTTTTATCTCTAGTTACTTTAGGAAACACTTTCCCAAGTTTCCTGATTCAAAATCAGGTACTAGCTGTAACTTGCGATTTTTAGAAACACTGTATGATGAGTAAGAGTTAGGCTGAATTTTTCACTCAATTCTTTCAGGAGCTTACCAAAAGTAATGAGAAATTTCTACTTAAGATACTAACTTGGTTCTCAAAAGCAAGTATCTCATTAAAAATAAGTTTCATGGACTGGGGAGATAGCTCAGTGATTATGAGCACTGGTTGCTCTTCCAAGGGACCCAGGTTCAATGGCAGCTCACAACTGTCTGCAACTCCAGTTCCAAGGGATCTAACGCCCTGATATAGACATGCATGTAGGCAAAACACTAATACACAAAAAATAAAAATAGACAAATAGATGATAGGTAGGTAGGTAGATGATTTCATGGGACTAGAGAATCAGTGGCTAAGAACACTTGTTACCCTCACAGAGAACCCAAGTTCAGTTCCCAGCAACCAACTAATGGCTAACGACCATCCCTGACTCCAGTTCCAAGTTCTTCTGGCTTCCACAAATACCACATACATGAAATGCTGACACACATGCAGGCAAAACATTCATGCGCATAAAATATATAATCTTTAAACAAATTAATTCATTTCATATTCAGAAAGATGCAAATACTAATAGCAAACAGCTCTTGGAGAAAAAAAAAACAGCTTACTTCAGTGGTAAGGTCCCAGGTAGGTTGCCTTTGCTCTAGAGGACAGTTCAACACCCACAAGCATGCAGGAAACACTAAAATGATTCGGTCGGTTATATATAAGAAGGAAACAGATGATATGGAGATAGATATAGACACAGGTGCATGTAGTGATATTTCATTTGTATTTTAATAAAGCTTGCCTGAAGATCAGAATGCAAAACAACCACACTAGTCAGCCATACAGGCCAGGCAGAGGTGGCACACACCTTTAATCCCAGCAGCCACACTAGTTAGTCATAGAGGCCTGGAGGTGGTGGTGCACGCCTTTAATACTAACACTAGAGAGGAATATAAGGCAAGATGAGACAGGAACTCACTCTCTTTCAGTGTGAAGATTTCATAGAGGTAAAAGCTCTCTAGTGGTTTGGCTGCTTTGCTTTTCTAATCTTCAGGTTGAACCCCAATCTATCTCTGGGCTTTCATTATTTGTGTTACAGATGTAGATATAAATAGACAGAAAGATTCACACACACACACACACACACACATATCATGGAGAGAGGCCATAATTATACATGCATAGACATGAAGCAAGGGGTGAATCTGATCAAAATAAAAATGGAGTTACATATGAAGAAAATAGTAATTTTTTTTAAAGTGCACATAATTACAACTGCTGTTTAATACGAATGTGGTCCATCGAGAGACTGGATGGTGACTCATAGTGAAGGATTATCACAACGTGACAATAACCCTCACTGCCCTTCATGTCACAATCTTTACTACAGCCACTTTCAAAACATGGCAGTAGAAAACCGTTAAAAAAGACTGTGGTTGACAACCTCAAGCTTTGAAGTTAGGAAGAGTATGAGAATTCTTTGACACTTTTCCTGTATTTAAACACGAACAGAAATGAAGAGTACACAACGAAGACACTCACCCTAAGCTCCTCTTAGTTGCTCTTCTCATGACTTTGCAAAGGCTACAATTAGCACAGAGTAAAGAGGCAAGAGAAGACTCCATTTGGAGTAAACTTACCGACAATGATTGATTCTCTTTAAGATCCAACCCAAACACATCACGCCGCTTCACTGTGAGGAAATCAGCATCGGGCCCATCTTCCTCACCATCATCTCTGACTAAGAACTGCACAGGACCTTCCTTGGCATCCTCCTGTGCCTCTTCAGTTTTGAGGACGGATTCAGTACGAGGCTCTCCTGCTTTTCCCAGTTGCTCTTCCATTTCTTCATCTTCTGTGTCTTCGTCCTGTTCTTCACTCTCACCACTAGCCAACCTGTATTCTGTCTCTTCTAGTTGCTTTCCGCTTTTGTGAAGGATGGACATTTTCTCACTGAAATAAGCTCGAAATTCTTCTACTTCGTCATTGCTGAGGGAGGGAAGCCTGGGTTCAATTGTTTCAGTGACTTGATTCCTTACCACTCCTGTGGTGGGCTGCTTCTCCATTTTTTGAAGAAATCTTACCCGTGGAGCGACAGCAAGACCAAGAGACCTTCAGGAATGAAGAGAACAAAGGTAATTATTTCATTATAGTGATGGTATGTTTGTGGTGTTATGGAGGTTTCTCCTCAGTACAAGTCTATTTCCATGGCTTTGTTTTAACATTCCTCTAAGACACATCAATTCTGACAGATTAAATAGTTCAAAATAAAGCCACAATACTTGTACAGAAAATATTTTAAACACCTAGCTTTGCTTCAAGAGACTTGATATGGTATTTTAAAAAAGAGCAATGAAATAAAAATAAGATGGTCACAGCTCATATTCTAGATCCAGTTTTCAATTCAATTCTCAGCTTCCTCACAACACATAATAATAACACCTGCCAGGTCTACTTCACCGGTGCTATGAAGTCCCGATTAACTAAACGCATAAAGGTACTTTGTAAAACATAAGCTACCACATAAAATGTAAAAGGCATGGCTGAGGAATAACAAAACAAATATTCTCAAAAAATTGTGCAAAATACATATACCGTCCGTCATCCTTACTTACAAAAATGTATTTTTCTTTTTAAAAAAGCTAAAAGGGGGAAATATTGGGATTGTTTTTGTTTTTTGTATATTTGTTTTGTTTTATTTTGTTTACCTAAGAGCAAAATTTGGCATGTTTCCTTCCAGGATCAACACTAACAATTTTTTACTAAATTCCCACTGGTGGATAGAAACACAACTTTTAAAAAGCAAAGGTTAAGCTAGGCATAGTAGCATACCCCTTTACCCTTATTAATCCCAGTACTCAGGAGGCGGAGGCGGGCATATCTCTGTGAGTTAGCGGACAGTTCCGGGTCTGCCAAGGCTCCATAGTGAGACAAAGCCTCCAAATAAATAAATAATTAAGTGGCAGCTTTATCCACTGTTTTCCCCCTATATAATTCATAATAGAAACTGCAAAGTTCATTATTGAAAATCACAAACTCAGAAACAGAGCTAAGGTTCAAAATGCACAGCTCTGTCATTTACTAGTTGTATAATCTCAAGAATATTCAACTCTCAAGATAGGCTTCTTATCTGCAAAATGTAATGATTGAGAATTCCTACCTAATAGAGCTGTGATAAAGTTAATAAACATGCAATACAGTGAAAATAATAAATAGGCAACTGTGGTAGTCATTTCTATCATTACTGTCGAACTGATACGAAGGGTGAGACGAGTTTATATACACCCGAGGATTTCTAATAATGCAGTACAGGGACATGGTTTTCAGAAACTAAAACCTGAATTCCTTGAAGATAAGAGTATATATGCACATGCAATTCTATCATTGAATGAAATGACCTCCATATATTGGCCACTCAAAGTATTTCCCTAGTATATTTTTAACCTTCTGTCTTATAAACATGGCAAATGCTTTAGTTATCATAGGCTTCTAAAGGAAATCCTACACCTCAAGAAAATTATAAATCTGAGTATCAACATAAACTAAAAGCATAATCAAACTATAATAATAACTTAGACTTAACATAACTATTTGCCCTGTATAAACATCACCAAAAGCAAGTCCTCAACAACAAACAAGACATTTACTAGTTTGATGCAACAAGACAGCTGCTATATGACCCTGCAATATTCAAAACCTATGCCCATCATTTGTGAATATTGCAGCAACCAGAAAAAACACACTGAACTTGACATAAAATACAAAAGTAGCTAACCCAAATCTTTGCATCATATTAAAAAATGATGAAATTAGGAACTAGTAAATAAGCATAAGGAAACAAAAGCATGTTTTCCGTGGCACAGGATTTTTCCCATCCAATACTAAAATAGTAATGCTATCTAAAAAAAGGGGTTTGCAACTGACAGATCATATAATATTAAATGTAGAATCTAACAGAATAGAAAACAGCAGCTTACCTAAGTCAATTTTTTTGTTGTGAGGGGAAAATGGAAAGGATATAAATATTCTCATGTATGAAATCCTCAAATAAAACATTTTTTAAATTTTCTTTGTTAAACTCAATTTAAAAGTAAAGGCATTCAAATTCCTAGAAAACAAGCCAAGCATTCAGACTTTGCCTAAAGCATATTTTATCTTGGAAACCTAAGATAAACAGTAAGGTATAATAAAGCGCAAGGGTACTTCTAAAGATTTGGTCAATGCATTTCCCATAGATAGGACTCCAACAAAGAGGGAGTTTAAAAGTTAAAAGGTTATTTTCATTTTTGTAATCTCACAACTATTCCAACAAAACCAGTTAGTCCTTCCATACATTCTGCCGAGTCACTAAATCTTGCAACATCTTGCAACAGTAACTGCAAGTGTCCATAAGAGATAGACTGAAAAAAATAAACAAAACTTATAAATATGAACCTCCTGACAATAAGAACTAAAATACTGGTTAATTTCCAAGAGTTAATCTAACATGCTTCTCTGCAGATTTTCAACAGACTGTTCTAAGGTAAAGAGCAGACTCTTAGAGGAAATCCTAGGAGCAATCCCTCTAGCTTTATTACAACTGCTATCAATACTTACAGTGCATATTCAGTAATAGGTAACTTGCTCACATTAAATACTTCTTTATCCTTCATAAGATATACTGAACGTATGTAGGAGACAAAGCACTGTAAAATAAAAAATTAAGAATTAGCCTAAACCAATAGAAAACTAAGAGATAATTCAGTAGTAGTGAAAAAATACAAACTAGATCAACAAACTCTAATTTGCATACACAGAAAAATAAACTGCTACAACTGTAATATTAGGAAAGATTTTGCATTTTATTCCAACGCAATACAAAATATTACCTAGCTGTGCATGGTGGTGCATTGCCTGCAATTCTATCTCTTGGGAGGTAGAGATAGGCATTGGAAATTCAAGGCCAACCAGGGCTACATAAAATCTTACCTCAAATGAGAAAATCCTCAACTTTGCAAAAAGCTACTGAATATTAATTAGCACTACTTAATTATAATGAAGTGCAATGAAATAACACAGGCAACAGAATAATCAGAAAGAGTATCTGTACTGATTACATGTTATTAACTGAGCAAAAGTCAGCATTTTTCTAAATTGAAATTTTCTCATCTATCAAAAATACAACAGCAATAACTGTTATGACAATGAGAAATCCATTTAGAACACCCAGAATATCTTCTGAAATATAGCAGATGCATATAAATATTTTTGTTGATAATACTACTGTAATAGTCAAAAAATAATTTTTTCAATAAAATAAAATTTCACTATAAGTGAGTCAAATTTTGACAGAAAGGTTGTTTTCCCTTTTATATTGTGACTTCAAATAATTTACCATCGTCCTGGAAACTTTTACTTCGACTTTTTTAAATAAAGCTATGCTCATGACAGCTATGTCATCCTGATCCTATCAGTTTGTGAAACAAACAGATAATAAAATACATCTCAGCAAGTACTTTTACTTTAACAATAATTTGTGAAGGACTAGGGAGACAGCACAGTCAGTAAAGTACTGACCATCGAAGCTTGAGAACTTGAGTTTGAATGCCCGGCATCCACATTAAAAGGCTGGGCATGCAGAATGTGCCTGTAATCCCAGCACTGGGAAGCCGGTAACAGAAGGATCCCTGCAACATGCAGCCAGTTAGTCCAAGTCTAGCCAGATACATCGCTCCAGGTACAATAAGAGACCTTTTCTCAAAAAAAATAAGGTAGAGAATGATTGAAGAAGACACCCATAACTGACCTCTGGCCTCCACACATATGTCCATACACATGTATGCACACCTACACATACACATGCACACAAAGAATACATACAGTACACATATAAAAATTTTATAAAGTGTATTTAATCCTTCTGTCCGTATTTCTTAAACTTCATAATTTCTTCTGTATCTCTACATTCACACCAATCTTTTCTACCCAACTAATCTCCCAACAAACCATTTTCTGTCTCCAAAGGCATTAACAATGAATGGTGCTGGTTCAAAGGTACTTTCCTCTGCAATCACTCACAAGAAATAATACCATGTGCTTATAGGTTTTGTTCCATCAAGATTAATCAAAAGCTAGAAAGTCATTTTTCTGAAACCAGATAGCATGATGGTGCTGGGAAAACAGCCATTCTGCTTAACCATGTGTGACACCAATAAGTCAGATCGTTTATTTCAGCGTGCTAATCTATATTTTTTGTTCTAGATGGCTAATATTCTATATGCTTAAACCAGTGAAACTACATCTTTTCAGCATTTTCTATCTCCTGAACCAATAAACAAATAACCTGCCAGTCATGTAGTAAATCACAACACTATCAACGTTTTCAGCATCATGTGGTTTTTAATTCCTAACATTTCTCCTCACAAATAACTGATCTGAAGATTGATTAGTCTTACTTGGCCATTCTAGAATGTGCACACATTTCAAAATGTCAGATGTACATCATAATAAAATGTCAGTGTAGGCAATTTCTTACTAAGACTTTTTTTAGTTCAGAAAAGCTATTCAAGAACAGTAAGTCATATTAAGAGATTCAAATTTCATTGCTGGAGATAATTTGCTAAAATTCTATGCCACCAAGAAATTCAGCTTAGTAAAGACAATATTAATCTCTCCACCAGAAAATGCAATCAGAACTTAAATTAATTTCATTGAAAAAATAAGTTTATCAAGCATACTAGACACCAGGCTTTGAAACTTAAAAATCATCTTAGAACATCCCTTGTGTCTCTAATAAGATTAAACACAGGTAAATTTAAGAAATACTTTTTAAAATTAAGGTAAATTTTAAGAAATACTTTTAAAAATTAAGAATTAATTTTAGAATTAAAGAAGTAAAAATTTCGCTGCTTAAACCTTTTAGCTATGACCATGCAACACTGATTATATAAACTCATTCCAAAAAAAAAACCCACTGGATTCAAAGTTGACTTACCCTTTGAGCTCTTTCTTTTAAATCTTGATCTTGGGCTAAAAATGACTCTAGTTTTTTCTGAACATCAATAAGTTTTTCTGGATTGATTCTTTTTAATAAAAAAATAAAAATGGTTAAACTAAAAAAATCTCAATTTTAAAAACAGAAATAATACACAGAATTTTCAATTTGACTTTTGAGTGTTTGACATTATTTCTCATCTACAGATGAAGAGACACCTTTTGTTTTTCTAATTTCAAACTGAATTATTATATTACTCCAACACTAGAGTAGCAACAGGGAAATAATAAGAGTAGATGAAGTTGTTTTTCCTTTATGAATAGAGAAATTTTTCAAAACACACAAAGCTACTCACCTCAAAACTTAATATGTGGTCAATTTTTATATTCTATATTTTCAACCAGCTCTTTCACTATCTAACAGTTCAAATTACTTTTAGACAAATCAAACTATTTTTCAATGTCTCCAATACAAGTAAGACTCTGATGGATTCCACTATGCCCAATGTACACATCCTCAATGAAAGATTATGTTCCTTTGAAATGGAAGAACCACCCACAAAATGATTTCATTCAAGAGGTATTACCCTTTCAAACCTTCAGTGCTCCTTGAAACTAAGAAGTTCTCCCTTCTCTTATTTTTCTCTGCTGCATTCTGCAAAATTGTTTCAATATAAATAGTATTTTAAAGGTGTCAGAGCTGGGGAGATGACTTGGCTGGTAAAGTACCTGCCACATATGCATAAGGATCTAAGTTCAGGTCTTCGGAGGCATTGTAGTATGTGTCTGTAACCTCAGCCCTTTGGGGGAGGATGGAGATAAACTGAAGACAGGTAGAACCCTGCCCTTCATTAGGTAGGCTGCCAGACTAGCCGGAGTGATGAGCTTCAGGTTCAGAGCGAGAGCCTGTCTCAAAAAATAAAGATGGAGTATGGCGATCAAGGAAAGACACCCAATTTGAACCTCATGCCTCCATGAGACAGAGGCACATGTACGCCAAGGCACACATGCACATGTATCCTACACACATAAACAACATTAACAACACAAGCACAAACAGAATTTTTTAATATTTTCAAGAAGAAGGCAACTAAAGTCAGATGTGGTGGTAAATGCCTATAATATCAGCATTTGGGAAGAGGAGACCACCTAAGCTACACACACAGTACATTTGAAGGTAGCCTGGGCTACATTGAGACTCTATTTCAATCAATCAATGAAGTAATCATTCAACCAATAAATAATTCTTTACCATTACTATGTTTCAACATTCAATAGATAAATTAATATAACCTATCATTTCAATATTTATATAAAGGTAAGTAATAAAAACAAGTTACTTATAAACTGGAAATAAAAAACTTACAACGCCTCTTACAAAAAATAAAGGTTAGACTTAACATCATCCTTAGCAGAAGTGCGAATCTTCCAGTTTCCCCCCCTAAAATTAAGAACAAAGCAGGGGGTGCTGGAGAGAAGGCTCAGCAGTTAACAGAGCAACAGCCAATCTTCCAGAGGACCTGGGTTCAATTCTCAACACGCACATGGCTGCTCACAACTATCTGTAGCTCCAGATCACTCTCTTTTGGCTCCCACCAGCACCAGAAATACAACACAAAGGACATACATGAAAGCAAAACAACCATACACATAAAATGATAAAGAAATAAAAAAACAGGGAACTCTGCTTTTCAATGTAGTAAATCAAAAAGAAAGAAGAAGACGACGACGACGACGACGAAGAAGAAGAAATACTAAAAGCATACTGATTGGGAAAAAAATAAAACTATACTTGGTTTGAAAGTGAAATGACAACCTACTTGGAAAATTAAAAGAAAGGAAGAAAATGTTCCTGGGACTATTAAAACATATAACAAGGCTTCAGAATGCAAATATACCAAAGGCTAAGAAAGTCTGAGCAAGATCTACATTTTTAAAAAAAGCCCACAAAATTATGATTAAAGAAATCAAATAACCATGATTTTTCAGTTTCACGGAAATTCAATCTTGTCACGGTTTCAATCTATTTCTCATTTGATCTGCAGATTCAATGTAATACCAATACAAATACCAGCCAGTTATTTTATGGGTATCAATAAACTGATTCCAAACACAAGCTGCAGGGCTGCCAGGTTCAGTACAGTAACTGGCAAAAGAACAAATCAAGGAGAACAGAGTCCCAAAATACAGACACATGTATAGTCAACAGACCTTTGACAAAAGAACCACAGCAACATAAGGGAACAAAATTAGTCTTTCTAATAAATGATATTAGAACTGGACGTGTAAAACACATGAATCCTGGAACATACTTTAAAAAAATTAACATGAATCATAGATTAAAATATAAAGCAGAAAGGGCTCAGGAGACGGCTAAATGGGCAAAGTATTACACAAGCAGGAAAACCTAAGTCTGGCTCTCCAACACCAACTTGATAAACAGACACAGCCATGCACACCTGAAGCCCCAGCACTGGCCTGAGGGGCGGAGTCAGGGAAGAGACAGACAGACCCCAGGAGCTTGCCAGCCAGTCAGGGTCAGTGAGAGAGGCCTCATCTCAGAAAAGAAGGTAGGAAAGCATTTGAAAGAGGCATTCTGACATCAGCCTCTAGTGTACACACACAAAATTTCTAGCAAAGACTACAGAAGAAAATCTAGATGATCTCGAGTACGGTAAGGACATTAAATGCAGCATTAAAAGGCTAATCCACGGAAACAAATTCATTCACCAGAGTAGACTTCAGTAAAACTGGAAACATGATGCTCAGGCATTCTTCTTCTGCTCCCTAGCCCACCACCAGATGACTTGCTCTGCTCTGCTCTGCCACACCTCCTTCCTTAACAACACAGCCTCTGAAACTGTGAGCCAAAATAGTCCTTCCTTTAAGGAGGCTCTCTCAGATACTAATTTCAGGGACACCAAGAGAAACTTCCTATGAACTAGGGACTCAAGAGTCACACTGATATGTCAACGCAGCTCCTGAGCTGCAGCAGATCAGCAGGAGATGGGCATGTGTGAGGTGGGCAATGTGGAGCAATTGTACTTTTCCTCACATTTGCTGTCAGCCTCAAATTTCTTCTCCTAAGACTTTTTAAAAGTTCTTTTGTTCCCCCTCTAAATCGGAAGCCAGATGGTCGAATAGATTAGGAGGAAGAAGGAAGCACAGGCAATAATGTCATGCTCTCACTGCTAACAGCAACATAGGAACAACCAGCTCTTACTTGATCTCCTTCACAGGTACTTTCTTCTGGAGAAGCTGCTGCACCATCCCTTGTTCTTCCGAGGGTAGTAAAATTAGTAAAGCTTCTCCATCTTCTTTGTATCTAAACAAAATAAAAATTTTCAAATGCATCAATACAATCTTCATTTTACATTTTGACAAGATGAATAGATGATATGAAATCACTTAATTAGTAAATGCTAGAAAAAACCTGCTTTTAATCATCCATGATGTCAGAAAAGTAGGACTCTAGCTGCCTTACTTCAAATTTCAATCACTTGCTGTAATTCCCACTGTCTTTAAGGCTGTTCTTCAAAAGTAGAGCTAGCATCTAAAAAAGAAGCAATTAAACAGAATTTCTCTTTTGAGATGGGGGTCTCAATCTTATAGGCCAAGATGGCATTTCTTTTGTATGTAGCCTCAGGCAACAACAGGCCCAATCCCAAAGGGATATTTTAAAATAAGTTCATACAAATATATCAAGCAGACTGCTTCCACCCAAACCACAGAGTATTATGACAAATTACTTATTAAACATGGCAACCACATATACTGAAGAAATCGGGTTTTGGGAAATACTGACACATACGCCTGTAATTTCTGAATACAGGAGGCTAAGGCAGAAGAACCACTGTAGGGTCAAGGCAGGGCTGAGATAACAGCAAACTCTGTCTCAGAACCAAAACAGAAATCAATTCATCTGCCTATGGATTTTACTGATACCTTTAAAATAAAACTTTTCAGGTCAATTTAAGAAATAGGCCTACTCGGGTAAATACCTTATAACTGCTCTTCCCTCACATAAGCCAAGCCAAGCCTTACCTTATAACACACCTTCAGAAATCTGTGCTGACACAGCAAAGGCTTCCTAAAGTACTGATGTTTCTTGTGCTGCCTCAATAGTTTACTAACACCACAGTGCCAACTGGGACATGAGCAACAAAAGAGAATCAAATGGGATATTACAGAAGAAAACATAATCTCAAAGCAGTCTTTATACTCATGGTATAAAATCTGAGGGGCACATATTTATAACTAACCAAGTAACTACTTACTGAAAAGCCATGACCCAGGAATAAACCAAACACACAGAAGCAGGGCCCTGTCCTAAACAGAAATGACAAGCTCCTAGGCAGAAGCAACAAACACATACAAGCACGAGACTCCAGACAATGATCAAAGAATGACAAAGGACAGTCACAGGCCTCAAGCACCACCAACTCAGAAGTGGAGAATGACTATTCAGAAGTGCCCGAGGAAAGATATGACACAGCAAATGAACTTCAGTCAGGTCTTTAAGGCAGACACAAAGGAGCCCACAGTGTTCTAAGAGAATGCTGGGTCATGGTGGAGAAACCAGACAACAATGAAAGACTGATTTAGTAAAGAGAGGCCTAAAAAAAGGGAAAGTCCACAGCTGGAATGAAAAAATGAACAGCAGGGAAGATGAGTTAAAAGGTACATTCAAGCCTGATTTTGTACTGCCCTGAATGCCTCTGCAAGAAATTCTATAATACTGTCTGCAAATAATATTTTATCATTAAATGTTGAAAGAAAAATTGGTTTTTTGCAACTTAACTAATAGATGGCACTGTACTTTTATTATGAAATCTAAAGGAAAGCTTTTTACCTTACATATTAATTTTAAAATCTAACTCTAATGAAGAAAAATATATCCTTGTATGAACGGACTGAAAAAGATTAAAATATATCAAAATGTTAAGCTATCTTTTATAATTTTTTTTAAATCTTATTAATATGTCTAGAAGTAAAATGGTAAGAAAACAGACATCATGCTGGCTATTTAAAAAGTTGAATGTCTATATGAACAGATATAAAAAAACAGTAATAAATCCAGCACTCAGGAGGCAGAGACAGGTGGATCTCTGTGAGTTCGAGGCCAACCTGGTCTACAGAGTAAGTTCTAGGACAGTCAAGGCTACATAGAAAAACCCTGTCTGGAAAAAAAAAGTAATAACACAGAGGATGTTGTAAGAGTATGACAGAGAATATTACCTAATAGTCCAGATATTAAGAAAACTGTCCAGAAATAATGAAGCCTTAAATGAACCTTGAAGAATAAGAAGTCAGTCTAACATTAATTGTAGAGACACGGGAAGAATAGTCAAGTTTTGCAAGGGAAACGCTAGTATTTCAGAGATCAATGAAAACTTGAATATTTTTGTCTTCATGCTTATTTAATTTTCTTATAAACAGAAATATGAATATACAAGCACTCCTTTATCTAATTATCTGTTGGAATGGAAAAGCTACTTGTAAATACCTTTCTCATTGTTTAAATGCAAAATTGTATGATTCAAAGTTACTCATCTTCATTCACTACAAAAAAAGTATGAATTCAAAACATTCCTCTTTAGCCACTAGACTAAACCATACATGATGGCAGAAGTTATTAGCATATAAAATAAAGACACATCCAGACCAAGTAAGATAGACAACAGACATCTCAACTGCTGTGTCTATTCTCTGAGGACAGATTAAAAGTCAGAGGGCAAGCCACACGGTGGTGGTACACACTTGGGAGGCAAAGCAGGCAGATCTTTGAGTTCTAGGACAGTCTGGACAACACGAAGAAACCCTGCCTCAAACCCAAAAGAGAAGCCAGAGGACAAGCTGAGGAGGTGGCACCATGAGTGAACCCAGAAAGAGCGCCACAAGCTTTGCTGCGCAGCTTGGGGAAAGACCTGAGTTCAGACACCCAACATCCAGGTAAACAGCTAGGTATAATCATGCACGCCTAGAACTCAGTGTTGGAAAGAATGGGGAAACAGGAGAGTCTCTTGGGCTTGCTGGTCACCAATTTAGAAAAAAGTCTTTATAATACAATCTAGTAATGAGGAAAGTAAACAAGAAAAAGCAAGCCAACTAGATGCTCTAACATATCTAAATGTGATAAATGATACAGAAAAAGAGAAGGGTGCAAAGGGATGGCTTGAGGAGGATAACAGAAAGTCACACAGGTAACTGTGGGAAAGCAGTATATTAGAAACAACTAATATAAAAAGCCCTAAGGCAATAGCATGTCTAACATTTACAAGCAGCAGCAAGACCTGAAACAAGAAGAAAAATGATAGACAGACAGACAGACAGATAAGGAAAGAGTATGGGGCTGTCACTGACTTAACTGGGAAGCCCTCATAGGAGTCAAAGAATTTGCCTTATGTTTTAAAAGACCACTTGGCCTGCTGAATTGAGTAGACCATAGGAGAACAAGAGCAGAAGGACCTGAGAACTGGCTGACTCCTAAGGAATATCAGACCCCAACTTGCCTCTGTGCCTCTACCAGCTGTATTTCATCTCAGCTCTTCAACGCTTCAAAGACAAAAGATTTGCTCTGCCCTTTATTAAAGTCCAGTTATCAACAGACATAAGCTATATAAGGAAGCAATTTCCTTCTTGGGAGAAACAGACTCAGTAGAATTTTAAAATTCCAAGCTAAGTGAATTTTTAAGAATAGAAAATTTCATTTGAAAATAATGTTCCTATCACATACCTAATAAATTCACATTAGGCTTAATTTCTTAGGGAAATTGTCTTTATTATTTCAGTTTGCAAAAAGCTAAGGACTCTTTTTTAAAAATTCTCAGTGATTCCTTAAAATAAGAGCATTTTTTGCAAACCATGAGCCCTTCCCAATTTAGGAATTTTAACTAGTTTACAGCTTCATGCTTGCTGTTAAGAGGGATCCCAAAGACTACGAAATACAAACGCTTGTCTCTGCTGCCCCCTAGTGGAGCCACAGTTCACTAGCTATATCTAAACTCAAAATTTTGAGAACTACAAAAAAAGGTGAAAATGGCTGAATTGGAATACAGCTAAAATGATTTTTTTTCCCTCAGCAGTCTAGAACAGAAAAAGTTACATGTAAACTCCCACCTTCTCTCCTAGCCTCCCTACTACCCACAAGCAAAAGGCTTATCTGGTGTGTGCCTACTTTCTAGTAACAAATATTCTGTGCTTTCAACTGCAAATTTTTTACTTAAAATAAGTCAAGCTTTTGAGAACCAAAACCTCAAGCCTTAAAGACAATTGCTTTGAAGTGACAAAATGTACTACAGGACAAACCCTAACAAAATATCTTTATTCACTTGTCTCAAAGAGGACATCATTTTGTTAAGAGGACTAAGGAAAATTTTTCTTTGCTATAAATCCAAAGAATCAAGTAAAACAGTAAATGCTTGGAGACAATAACACCTGGATCACCCTTTATTTCTCCTTGGTAAGGCACAAAAAGTAAAGAAGCCATATTCTCCAACTTTAGCAATTTTTCTGCCAAAATCCTTTTTTATTTATATATTAATGTTCAATTCCAAAAGCAAACACTTTCTGGAAACCTGGTTTTAATTACAGCCTAACACAGGATTTTAATTAGTTTCAAATTTTAATTTAGCCTTTATTCAACTCAATTATTCAGTCTTATAGCCCACGAAGCTTTCTCATTATCTCTAAACCCATTAATGGCCATTTTCAACCACCAGAGAAGACAGTAAGCAGAAGATATGCTAACCTCTTCACTGAAATGGTCAATTCAGAATGTGTTGTTTATGTATGAAGGGTCAGACTTCTACTTTAAAAGTTAATGACTGTGTTAAAAATACATTAAAATATTCTTTAAAATAGAAAAAGAAAGTAGTATTCTCTTCAGACTCAGCATTGCAATATTGTCCTAAGTCTTCAAGCTCCACAACCATCAAGATCCAATTTAATGCTCACCATAATGTTCAACTATACTGTATTTCCAACTTCTCCAAAACTAAAAATCTCTTTAATCATTTGATATACTGAAATGCTCATTAATCTCACATAGATTTCCAAACACTGCTAAATATACTCTATGAAGGACTCAGGGTCCCAGTGTCCACCTTCTACATCACACAACTGGCACAGGTGAAAGACCTCTAAGTCATCTTCTAGTCTAATATTTTTGAGACACCATATTAACCATTCCTATCTAAAGACACACAGAATCACAAAAATGCAAATGTCCATGGGTGCATACACCAATTTTTACAAACCACATGTTTACTAAAGGAAATTAAGTCATGGGTGAAAGGTTTTTTTTATCACCAGCTTCCACTAAGACTTCTCAAAAGATCTCACTGTGAAACATAATCCAAAAATGAACCAAGAATATTAAGGTGCACCTTCGTAAGAACTGAAAACAGGGATGGGAAGATGGTTAAGTGTGTAAAGGTGCCTGTCATCAAAGCCTGGAAACCTGAGCTCAGGTCCTGGAGCCCAAGTGAACGCAAAAAGAATAGAAGAAACTTGATTATACATAATGCTCTCAGTAATTGACTTTTGCACATAGTCCCAGTGTCAGGCTCCAGGCTCAGCCAATTGTTTGTTTACTGAGAACTCTCACCAACTTAAGGATTATGTGTAAGACCACTGGCCTTGCTCTCTGGCCAGTCATTATGACATTCCCTAGTCTAAGAGAAACTACATGACTTATCCTGGGTCATGAGAAGGGTCAGGCCCTGAAAGTGTAACATGTTGTCCAGATTGTGATTGGAAAAAGAGCTGGACAGAGAAGAAATGAAGTGGAGGGCAGAACTGGAAGTAGTAGAGACTATGTAGGCCTAATTAGGAACTGTAAAAATCTATGTAGCAATGTAGAGACAGAGGGAATCTCAGAAAATATTTTTAAGTTAAATTAAAGAGAAAGTTATCATCAGAAAGCATCTGTGTTTCATTATTTTTCCCTCAGATAGAAAAAGTCTAGCCTTTAGATAGATAAGAACTTTTTCCTAATCCTTGCTACTTTGAGATCTTCCTTTTCCCTGCCCTGGAGCGGATTGCAGGAGCTGGCCTCCCATGGTCCATGTTAGCAAGCTTTGTTATTAAACAGTACAGAAACAAAGAAATGGGCCACACCTACCTGGCAGTTCTCCCAGCTCTGTGAATATATGTGTTAGCATCCTCTGGACAATCAAACTGAAGAACCCAATTCACAGCTGGAAAATCTACACAGAAGAAACATCAAAGGGGAAAAACAATTTCAATATCTAGCCTGCTATACTACCGTTATGTTACAGTATCGTGTGCCAAGACTTTCTACCACATCTCACTAACAAAACTTTATTAAAAATAAAATTGATCACATTAACCAAGAAATTATAAATATTTTTCTACTTTGATAAAGTGAACTAAAATTGCTTCTTTCTGAAACAGAAGAGACAGTGCTTTGTGACAAAAGCAACATACCCTGATGTCCTGGTTGTGAGCCTAGCCTTTAATGACTGAGCCATCCCTCCAGCCCATACCTTGATGTTCAATGACCTAAAAGTATCACTCTTCATAGGGTCCTAGTAAACTGGTTTCTGGGTCTGAGGAGATGATTCAGTTTGGTAAAGTGCCTGTCACACAGCCTAAGGATCTTAGTTTGGATTACCAGCACTCATTGAAAAAAAAAATGAAGTCAGGCACAGAAGCACTTTCCTCTTAACTCCAGCACTAGGTAGGCAGGGATAAGAAGATATTTGGGGCCTGCTGGCTATTTTAGCAAATTATGTGAACTCCAAATTCAGTAAGATACTACATATCAAAAAACAAGGTAGAAAGCACAGAAGACAATAGACATCGCCTCTATTCTCCATACACTTTGCACACACACGAACATATACATAGACACACAGACATATAAAAATAAAAAAATTTATACTTTGCTTTTCCTGCTAGTCCTAACTCCAAATAAACTGGTAAGCAATTATACACCCTGTATTTCTGAATACTACACGCTTTATCCATTTCCAAAGAAGCCTGCTCTCAATTTCTCAGAACTAACTCTAATCACGTATAGGGTCTGCTGCAAGGATTTCTAAAGATGATAAGTAAGATCATTTTTGCCTGACCTTTTTTTGGGGGGGGGAAGCGGTTTGAGACAGAATTTCTCTGTGTAGCCCTGGCTGTCATGAAACTCACTTTGTAATCCATGCTGGCCTTGAACTCACAGAGATTAAGTCTGCCTCTGCCTCCCAAGACTGAGATTAATGGCATGTACCACCACCGCCTGGCATAATAAGTAAATAATTATTAATTTTTTAAAAAGAATCACTTTAAGAAGGCCAAGATGACAAAGAGAATCGCTTAAAAATATTTTCAGCTGTTTAAGTCATTATGCACACCTTCAATCCCAGCACTTGGGATTTCTATGACTTTAGGGCCAATCTAGTCTTCAAAGCTATTTCGAGACCATCTATATCTACACAGTGAGACCCTATCTCAAGAGAAAGTAACTGCTAAAATAGGGTAGCACATTCCCCTACTGTTGATGTATGTTTAAGATGAATTACACAGAAAGAGTGACTGAAGAACTCAGGCTACTAGCTCTCTATTCACCTCCACTGTACCTACCCACAACGCTACAAGGTACAGTCACCACTGTACCTTCTGAAAGGAAAGTTAAAGGATGCTAAATATAGTGATGCTAAAAATCAAAGTGACTAGTCAAAAAATGGATTTCACTGACTTTTATTGTTAAATTTCAGTTTTCAAAGTTGTAATTTTCTTATCTTTAAAATTTAAACCTTTCATCTCCTTTGATGACTACAGAGGCTCCTCGGGATTATGATTTAATTATCACGAAACATAACCAAGCTCACCAGAGATGCAAATACTACACAAAGTTTCACTGTCATCTGTCATGTTCATCAACTTACCAATTTACTAAAGTCTCTCTCACAAGATCTGAGACTCCGATTTCCAGAAAAACACCCTATAAGTAAATATATTTGCCATGACCACAGAAACGGTACTCCAGCAAGCTCACTTACCCAACCCTCTGGCTGCAATATCAGTAGCAAACAGCACTGCAGCCCTCTTCCGGACAAATTCGTTGTAGACTTCCATTCTTCTCATCTGCTGCTGCCGACCATGGAGAGCAAGGATAGAAATGCCTGGGCGCAGCCGGCAGAACACCCTGTACAGGTACTGAACCTGGGCACAAGCAGAAGAGTAAGTCTGATCCTCAGAATAGAGGACAAATTTCACCAACTGTCAGTTTTTTAAAAGAAACATAATCTAGAATTAAAGTCTTGAAACATTTTTGCTCACATATTTTCTAAAACAATTTTAATGTCAAAAAAATTTAAAAATCTCAATCACTAAAAATAAAATTTGAAAAAAAAAGAAAAAATTGTTCTTACATTTTTAGTCACCTAAATTCTTTCCAGTTTTGAATAGCTGTAAGAATACAACTTCTACAAAACTGTATTTTAAAATAAACAGTTATCATATACATATCCAAGAGATTCTCACAGTAAAGCTATAGAAAACCGTGAGCAACTCTGAACAGAAGAAAGCCTTGTTTCCGTCCCTCCTGCGACTTTCTTCTCCATCTCTGGACCCTCACAGAACTGCAGCTTAGGTTTTAAGCTTGAAAGCCTTTTATTACTATCATTGTAATTCATAAATTTCTACAACAAAATGTCCTCAAGTTGTATATTTGTTTCTTATACAAACAGGCTGTGCTAACCTTCTCCCCTGACTGAGCACTTAGTTGACCCTCCTTCCTGAAAAGATAAGATGTAATAAATAAGTTAGACATAAATAAAATTTTATTATAAATGTATTTCAATGTATAGGTCTAAAGGAGTTAACTATTGTTTTAGTTTTATTTCTTTACTATGTACTTACTACTAACTGGATACTGTCAGACTGAGGCAGAATCCAATATTATTTCTAACACATATTAAGAAAATTTGTTCACATAAATTAAAAACAAAATGGACCCAAAGGAAACTTGACTTTCAGAACTACAAAAAAGCCAAAATCACAATATAAGTAGTATATAAATGAACTATAAGCTCTTCTCCTTAAGGGAGAACAAATAAACTTCTCTGAATCCCTTACTCCTAGTACAAGGCTGATGTTCATCAATTATTTATTAGCTAAATAAAATAAGGACATAGACAAAATATTGCAGAAAGATTTTTCAATAGGACAAATGATCCTAAAAGGATCCTAAAAAGGACTTTCAGGTATAACAATTCATATTTGCCTTTAAAGAACCAGCTATTGGCCTAGGGGCGGGGTAAAGGTATGTAGAGGACCATAAACAAGGACTTGGGCCTCAGGTCAAAAGGAACATTCAGTTCCACACTCATGGAGGGAAGAAGAACTACTACACTGCAAAAAGCCTCAACTAACCTAGCTAGCTCCATTCCTTCTGCAATGCTTTTGATGGAGAATACTATGCCCCCAGAATCATTAATACCTCAAGCAGTACTGAAGAGAAGACAGCAAAGTATCTGCCGTCAATGGGCTTCAAGTTTCACTCATGATTTCTATAAGTTGTTTGTTATACTTTCTTCTTTTGGCTTTTGGGGGGACCCACCACCCAGCTCCCAAATAAATACCACGGAGTCTTAACTTACAAATGCCTGAACTTAGCTTGGCTTGTTTCATGCCAACTTTCCTTAAATTATGCCAACCACCTTTTGCCTCTGGGCTTTTTTCCTTCTCCTGCATCTGTATGTCTTACTTTCACTCTTTCTCCGTGGCTGGCTGGGCGGCTGGCCCTGTCGTCCTCCTTCCCTTGTTCTCTCATTACTCCTTCTCCTCCTAGATTTCTCCTATTCTCTCTGCCTGCCAGTCCCACCCATCCTTTCTCCTGCCTTGCTATTGGCCATTCAGCTCTTTATTAGACCATCAGTGTTTTAGACATGCAAAGAATCACAGCTTCACAGAGTTAAACAAATGAAGCATAAACAAAAGTAACACACCTTAAAATAATATTCTACAACAGATTTCCTTTCCAACAAAAATACAGGATTATCAGTCTTTACAGATCTGTTTCTATCTGTTTCTAGCATTACATAGCACACTGAGTAATGATTCGTGTAACTGAAATATGACAGCTCAAAGACAGTGATCCAACACAAACACATTCAAAAGGAAAAATTCAGGAGTTGATACCTCTTTGCAACTGGAGAAAAACACAATACTCTTCTTCTTTAGGTGGCTTCTCAAAAAGGAGAACAGCACACTGATTTTTTGGTGCAGCTCACAAACTATATAGTTCTGTTCCAGTGTAGCTGGGGTGCTTGTAGAATCAAGAAAAACAAATTCTTTTAACAATGTCATATTGCTGCTTTGAAATCAACACTAAAAAAAAAGAAATGTACCAGTGGTCCATTCTCCCAATTTCTATCACACATTTTTTCTCTATTGTCCCCTCCCTATAAGAGAAACTCACCAAGGCTACACATATTCAGAGTCCTCTAGAGGTTGTATGAAAAGATACACAGCAGCACAAGTGTCAACCACAGAAAGAAGGTAAAGAAGCTGTGAGAAGCAACTTAGGAGAACTTTGCTGGGGTGATGGCTAATGTCTACATCTTTTATTGGATTAGGGCTTAGAGAAATATAAGCATTCATCTAAGCAATTCAGACTTAACACCTGCATATTTCATGGTAAATCCGACAAAGAATATAGTAATATTGAACTCACATTAGTACCATGTATGCCAAAGCATTTACAGGCACACAACATTAAAATGGGTTAGTACACAAAAGTATGAAGAAATGGCTAGTAAACAGATAATCATTGGTAGATAGTAAGTACATATATAGCAGGTATAGGGCTGTATTGGAGACATGAAAGTCGGAATGGGGCTTATTAGGAAACAGAGGTTCAGTGTGGGGAGGGCGCAAGAGATCAATGGAATGTAGTGACTGTATATGTATATATGTATGTATACATGTGAAATTATGAACAAATTTTTAGGGAATGTATTATAAACATCTCAATTTGTTACATGTTTAAAAATTCATAATAATGTGTGAAAAGTACATATAGATTTACTATTGGAAAAACTCTTATAATTTTATTCCAAATTATGGCATTATTTAAAACCAAGGGGTTAAAAAGAAAAACAACCCAAACGTCCATTACTAAGGAACTTGTGGGATGAACTCTTAGACACCCACACCATAAAGTATTATGCAACTATAAAAGAATGTGAGATACAGTCATGTGTCACTGTGGAATGACCTCTGGAATCCATCATTAAGTAAAGAAATAAGTAACAGAATAAGACAGTACTCCGGTACTGTGAGACCGGAGATAACCGAAAAACTAAAAGTCAAATACTTTTAAGATAGCAAAAGAAATGATAAAATAGTACTGAAATTTAAATTTTCTAATTCACGATAAACTCATATTAAGAGAAGGAAAAGAAAAGCCAAAGGATGTGAGAAAATATTTGCAAACGAAACATGCAATTAAAAAAACGTTCTTCATAAAACACAAAGAATGCTTATAAAAGCACAAATTCCTCAATTTAGGAGAAAAATAAATAAATCTCTCAACAGTCACCTGCCCAAAGGCAATGTAAGATCATGAAAGAACATAAGATGTTCCACAACCAATAAGCATATAAGATGCCTCTTACTGCTTATGAGGAGAATTCAAATTTAAAACAAGACACCACTAAACACTCCACTATATACTTACGAGCCTCCAGGATCAGATTTTGAAAATGATACAGCCACTTTTGAAGACGGTTTTCTTCCCAAACCACTCTTGTCATCTAGTCCAGCAATCATACTCTTTGGTATTTACCCAAAAGAACTGAAAATTCAGTCCACACAAAAAACCTGCACCCAGACATCTAACAATTTTATTCCCCATCCACCACAACTTAGAAGCAATCAAGATGCTCTATAATAAGTGAGTGGATAAAATGTTACACTGGAGATAATAAAGTCATTTCGGTAGGAAAAAGATGTCAGGACTGGGGTATAGCGCAGTGGAAGAATACTTGCAGGCCCACACAAGGCCCTCGGTTCAGTTCTCAGCACTACAAATTTTAAAGCCTTCAGACACCACCGATAAAGCCCAACTGGCCTACTGAACAATACATGTTTCCTAAAGCTAACTTGTCAAGGAAAAAATAATCTTGCTTACTTAGAACTAAAATGATAAATATTTTATAAGAGATACCTCAGGACTGGGAAATGGTTCAATGCCTAAAGTTCATATTCAAGTATATGCATGAGAACTTAAAAATCACCAGAACCTACCTAAGCAGAAGAATATCTATAACCATAATACTCCTACCACAAGATGGAAAGCTGGGGGTGGGGGTAGGGCAAGGGAAGGGACAAGGGAAAGTGGATGGAGGAGAACATGAGGGAACAACAGGATGGTCGAGATGGGGGAAGGACAGAAAGAGAGCAAGGAAAGAGTTATCTTGATTGTGGGAGTCATTATGGGGCTAGTGTGAAACCTGGCACCAGGGAAATTCCCAGGAATCCACAAGGATGACCCCAGCTAAGACTACAACCAACAGTGGAGAAGATGTCTAAACTTCTCCCTGTAATCAGATTGATAACTACCTTAATTGTCATAAAACGTTCATCCAACAACCGATGGAAGCAGATGCAGAGATCCACAGCTAAATATTGGGCCAAGCTTCTGGAGACCAGTCGAAGATGATCAAAGAGGTTAAGACCATGATGGAAATAGCCACAGAAACAGCTAACCTGAGCTAGGAGGAGCTCACTGAATCCAGATTGATAGCAGGGGAACCTACATAGAACCAAACTAGGCCCTCTGAATGTGGGTGACAGTTGTGTGGCTTAGGCAGTCTGT
>LOJH01002323.1:12585-30835 GCA_001685095.1 Ellobius talpinus | reverse complement strand
GTGTGTGTGTGTGTGTGTGTGTGTGTGTGTGTGTGTGTGTGAAGGGGGGGAGAGTACAGGTAGTTTTGAACCATCTCATGTGGATGCTGGGAACCAAACTCTGGTCCTCTGCAAAAGCATCAAGGTCTCTTAAGCTCTGAGCTGTCTCTCCAGCTCCATGAGCAATGGTTCTTTAGCAGGTGCTAAAACTGGCTGCTAGGCTTGTTAAAATAAACTGCTGAGAGCTCCCAGCTTTCTCGTTCAGTATGGTGTCTAGGAATTTGCATTTGTGGTAAAAGGCTGATGTGGATGCTACTGCTTGAAGTCCCATTTTGAGAACTTTTGCTCGGGTAGACCGGCAGTGTCCCTGGCTATTCTGAGGCAGGCTACCTCTGTGTGGCCTCCACAGGCTGGAAGAAAGAACTTCAAGGACAATGTGCAGATGAGCACCTTACGCTAGTCTCCAGGCTAGTGGCACACAAAGCTGTATGGAAACCCTGGCTGCAGTTATGAGCTATGTACAGATTGGCAGTTTGCCTAACACTGCCACACTTGAAATGCTGGTACAGTCAAAAGCTAAGAGCCCCATGTTTAAAGGGTCAGTATGGGATTGAGGGCATTTAAGGAAAGATCTTAGATCACCTAAGAACTTATAGAAATAGCCTAGCAGTTCTTACTGCCAGGATGAGATGTGGGGAATTTTGGACACCCCAGACCGTCATACATAGATGTAGAGTCTGAGTTGAGAGGTCCACTCTCTCCAGCTGTTCCTGTGTGTGTGACCTGCCCCTTGTTCTAAGGAAGGGCAGCAAGGGCAGCAGTTGTCATCTGGAGAGCCATCCCTCAAACACTGGCTTTGTGGCAGTGCCAGCCACATGTTCTGAGTGACTGGCTTTTGGTGTGACTCTGTAGGAGCCTACAGTTATAAACACAAGGATGGGGGAACAGAGGCCACCAAAGGTCTGCTGTCATGGCTATGGTGGAGTTCCATGGCCTCTTTCCCACTTGCGTTCTGTGGTCTCTGGATTAATAGCCATAATGGTGAAGTGCAGGCTGATGTTTGTTGTGGACTCAGAATGAAGGGGTGACTGCAGGTGGTGTTTGATGGTTGCTCTGAAGTGGGGAGCTCTCTGGGAAACTATGTGCCAGGTTCTGCCTCATGGGGAATGTATCCCGAGGTGAGTTTCCTAGAATGACCCCTTAAGATTCACGCTCTCCCGAGAGTCCTGAGGTCACGGTAGTCCTGCGCTACCCACAAATCCACCTTCTGCAATTTCAGTTGTCCACCATCCTTTGGGTCCAGTGGTGCATGCCTATAATTCCCACATTCATGAAGCTGAGGCAGGAGGATTGCCTGCACTTACATAGCAAGCTATCTGGTCAGCCAGGGCTCCATAGCAAGACCTCATGTGGAAAAACAAATCAGTTACTACCATCAACTATGATCTGAAAGTATTACAAGAGAATTACACATTTTGAGAAAGGAAAAGGATGAATATCCAAATAAAAGGACTTTGACTTAAGGGTATTAGAATTTTTCCCCTCTATAGGCCATTGTTTATTTCTTACCATACCCAAGTAAAATTTAACTGTCATCAAAATATGGTATAAGGTAAATGTGGCATGTATGGGGCCTGATGCTTTCTGCAGTTTCAGGCATTTCCTGGGGGACGGGGTGATAGGTATGCATCTCCATGAATAAGATGGCTACTGAACCCCACTCCTCATTTCTTCCGCGGAGCCGCAGAACCCTCACTTTCAGGTAAAGACTCCTTGGACTCCTGCACAGTTAAGATGCACAGTGAGCTGTTGAACAGGCTAAGCTTTCCCCTGCAACCACCTTTGAGAAACCAGTGTTAGGAGACTCTAAGTGTTCTAAGACTCTTGGCATGTGGGCTCTCCCTGATTTTTAGGACAGCCTGAGAGGTAAGAATGACCCTGCTTAGCAGGGTGGTGGTGGCGCACGCCTTTAATTCCAGCACTTGGGAGGCAGAGGCAGGCAGATCTCTGTTGTGAGTCTGAGGAAGCTGGATTTACAGAGTGAGTTGCAAAAGAGCCAGGGCTACAAAGGGAAACCCTGTCTTGAAACCAAAAAACAAACAAACAAAAAAGAGTGACCCTGCTTCTGTGGCAGGGGAAACTGGACCACACAGAAACTGGGTACCTTGTCCTAGGCCACACTGTCTAGGATAGGTGGGTATTGCAAGGCCTGAGGAAGAAACTGGGGCCTCTGATGGAATTTCACTATTAGTATTAATCATTAAAGGCAATGTCAACAAAGCCACCAGACAAGGTGGCAATTCTTACTTGCCCCAAACCTAGCAGCTGACCACATTTGTGTTGTATATTGTTTATATGCTGATCCTTGGTCCACATGGAGACAGTGGTGAGTGCGGAAGAGAGTCAGAACTTCAGGGCTAAGAAGAAGGCCCTGTAGCCGGATGCAGTAGGATGCCAAGGGGCTCTCTTTGCAGCTGTGTGACTCGGAGAAAGCTACTCAACTTATTGTATTAAAGATTTATTTATTTTTATTTTATGGGTGTGATTGTTGGCCTGCATGTGTCTATGATGCCTACACAGGACAGAAGACAGCGTTGTATCCTCCAAATAGAGTTACAGATGGCTGAGAGCTTCAGTGGAGGTGCTGGGTTCTGAACTCGGATCCTCTAGAAGAGCAGCTCTTAACCACTGGGCCATCTCTCCAGCCTTCAACTTATTTTTTCAAAATTAATAAATGTATTTATTTACTCAGTAACATGGCAGCAAAGTATATTTGCCCCCTGAGCCATCTTATTGGCCTTTGTTGAACTTTTGGTATTTCCCTCCCTGTAAATTTTTTGCCTTGAGTTGGGGGTCTGACTGTGTAGTCCTAGCTAGCATGGAATTTGCTATGTAGACAAAGCTGGCCTCTGCTTCCTTAGTGCTAGGATTCAAGGCATGCACCAACACACTCAGCCCGTAAAATGTAGTTTTTGATTCTCAATATTGTGTGTCTGTGCTCAGCATCCCTGTGACAAGATGGCAGGTGGGGACAGGAGAATTTCCCAGAGGCTCACAGGCCAGCTAGCCTGGCAAACCCAGCAACAAGCAAGAAACCTCTACAACAAGGCTCAAGACCTCTAACCAACATCCAAGGTCACCCTCTGACCTTCATATGCTGCTGTGGCCCATGCATCCATGCCTGCACATACACACACACATATCAAGCACACACAGAAACATGAGGAGGAGGAGGAGGAGGAGAAAGCATGGTTGCCTGGGTAACTGGCATGACAGGGCTTTGGCAAACAAAACTGAGTTGTGGTGAGTTCTTGGTGGTCGTGTTCTCTGGAACATGATCAGGAGGAAGCTGCAGGGAGGCCTGAACTGCAGAGCAGGCTGGGTTCACTCTGAGAGATTCTTCTCTTGCTCTGATGTGGGAACTGAGGACTGCCCAGAAAGGCCCAGGCCAGCCCAGTGACAGTGACAATGGCCAGCCCCATTTCACAGGCCAATGTGGAAGCCAAAGGCAGACAGCAGCTGCACCAAGAGGTCTCCTTTGCTGAACAATAGCCTCTGTTCTGGGATTTCCAGGGTGGTCATTTGTGGACTTTCAAATAGAAAGTGATTTTGCACACACACTGTCTGGGACTGTGTCCCTTTCTTCCTGTTTACATCAGCTTGCATCCTGAGGCTCAGACCCAAGTGCCAGTTCCACCTGACCCCTGTGGAAGTGTCCCTCTCCTGGCCTGGGGGATGAAGAAACCCAGAGAGCAGGTTGAGCATGTGTGTGTGTCTGTGTGTGTGTGCATGAATGTGCATGTGTGTATGTCTACATGCATATGGTTGTGCTTCTACCTCCTGGAAAGAAAGGGTGCTGGAAACAAATGTAATTAGTTTATCGCTTGGTTTATCTGAGGGGAGGTCTCCCACACCTCCACCAGGTATCAGTTTCTAATTCCTTTCCATTGTGTTCCTTTAGTTGGTCAGTCCCAAACCTTTTGGGTGAGAACTCATTGCATTACCTACAGCCAAGGCTTGTAGGACTAGGCTTAACCCCTTAACAGTTCCCATGAAGTGCTGACCACAAACATCCCTCTGGGAGACATGCTGCTTCTTAAACTTCCATCCATAATCCTCAGGGACCAGAACTGGCCAAGAATAAAAGGGCAGATCCTACAGCAAGTACCAAACCAACAATCACTTCTGCATCCCGTCCTCTCCTCCATTAAACCACAGTCACAGACAACAGAGCCCAGCAACCCAACAGACCCCAGGGGACTCCTGGATGACAACTGCCTTCCAAGCTGCTCTTCAGAATCATTCAATACAAACCAAGCTTGGACTAATGACAATTGTAAACTGGCAAGCTGGGTGCTTCAGCTATAGCGGCCCCGGCTTCTGAGCCCACACTGCCATGTCAGGGCTCTTTGCTTTCTTTTAAGCAGTTCTCTCTAACCTTACATGAACCTCTGGCCCACTTAAGAGGACAGGGAAAGCTAAACGGAGCCTTGAGCCACTTCCCAGAGATCCTCTCCTGACACGATGCTAGGTCAGAAGTAGGAGATTCACTCTTGGCCAGTGGGGGATGGAGGCCTGGCCACACAGAGGCCCTTCAAAGGGGTGTCAGAGGTCACCCAGAGACTGCACAAATTCAAGCCTTATCTGCCTCCTTGAGGTAATTGGGGAGGAGGATAGTGGAGAAGCCTTGAGGCCTGCGGTGTTGAATTGAGCAAATAAATACCAGGGGTACCTGGCAACTCTCTCAGATTGGCTGGGATGTATGCTGTCTGCTCTGGGAAGATTTGTTGGCCCCAAATAAGCCAAAACAAACCACCTAAAGGAGCTTCCTTTGGAACTTTCTCGTAAGTCTTTGGTTACTTGACGCTCCATCCCCAGAATTTCCCGTGAGCAGCACTGTTTGAGATCTATAGAGACGTAAGACACAGCACTTATTCTCCAGCCTTGCCTTCTAGCCGCAGTGAAAAGAGATAAATGCCTGGGTTCTGGGTGCACAGCACACAGTGAGGCTGCAGACCTCGTGAGGATGTGGAGGATTTGAAGGATCTTGCTGGACCACCCTGGATGCCATCTGGTTCAGTTCTTGCAGCCTCCTGATTCACTTGAGTTTATTTTCGGTGCCTTTCTTATGATACCACAGAAGGATTTCTGTACAGGGGTCCAGGTTCTTCCAGAGTAACAGGAAACAAAATGAGGTGATCTTTAAATTTCCTTCAGGCTCACCATTCTGGACTCATTAGTTCTGTTTAACCGTGCCAAGAGCAAGCCAGATACTTGAGGGTGCACTTGGATAAGATGGAGAACTTGTTCCTAGGCAACATATTACCTGGAAGTGATGGTGTCAGCTTTGCTGTTCATCCCAACAATGAAGGGTACCTGCCCTGACCACAAGAGGTCTGCTGTAGAGAACATGGAAGGAAGGTCAGAGGATGCATTGAGGATGACTTGGGAAGGATGGATAATTCTGATGGGGAGAAGGACCAGAGAGAATTTCACCAAGGAAGTGAAGGCAGGACAGTGCCTGACGGGAACAGCCATGTCCAGGCTGAGGGAAAACCCCAACAGTTACATGGATGTATAAGAACACCCAGCCTGGTTCGGAAGAGAAAGCAGTTTAGGGACATTGGAAGAGGGTGGGAAACCCTGTCCACCTAGAATTGCTCTGTCACTGCCTAACCTTCCTCTGCTGGCAGGAAAAGAGAGTCTGGATTGTGTGGCGAGCAGGAAATGACACTATCAGTTCTGCTGAGGAACATGCTAGGGGGTGGCATTTAACGTGTGCGCTAAAGAGAAGGCTTTACATTAACTTCATCTCAAGAGACAGGCAGAGAGCTGAGGCAGGGGAGTTCCTTGCTGGCACAGCTTATTTATAGGGAGGTCTCATTTGTTTGTGAGCCTGTCAGTGTGACATTCTGTCTGACCTCCTGAAAGCCTTAAAACTTGCTTTCCAACCCTCCCTGTCCTACCACCTCAGAGGTCCCCATGCCCTCAGGCTGACCTTGTGAAATGAGTTCTTGTCCCTCCAAGGCTGGTGGAGAGGGAGAAAGCAGCTCCTGTGCTCTTGGCCCTCCTTGTCCTCAGGCTGCAGATAAGAGTCCTCCTTCAGGGAGAATTAGAGCTTCTTCAGTGTGACTCCAGTTCTGAAGTGACCAGCTGGCAGGCTGTGTACTTCCACCAGACTTTTATTTTCCTTCTTAGCTACTTTCTTCCTTGGATTCTGTCTCCTCACCCAGTTTAAAAAAAAAATTCTTTAGATACAGTATCACGCTGTAGCTCAGGCTGGGGGTGGGGGGATTACCATGTAGCCCAGGCTAGTTTCTAGCTCTTTGGCAATTGTCCTGCACCAGCCTTTCAAGGGTTGGGATTACATGTGTGAGCCACCACACTCAGCTCCATCTCTTTCATTCTAAGATCTTGACCCTTCTCCGTGTGGGAAGGCTGGGGTGAATCTTTAATCCACATGTGGATTAAAATGCAAGTTACCTTCATTGTCTCTGGGAAGTCATATTTTTTCCTGACAGTAACATGGTAGTCACAGAGAGGCAGGATGCTGGACAGGCAGGCCTGCCTGCGCTACACTTTTTGTTTTGTTTCGTTTTGTCTTCATGGTTTTTTGAGACAAGTTTCCTCTGCCTAGCACTAGCTGTCCTGGTACTTGCTTTGTAGACCAGGCTGGCCTCAAACTCACAAAGTTCCACCTGCCTTTAACTCCTGAAAGCTGGGATTAAAGGCATGTGCTACCACAGCCCGGTTTATACTCAGTTTTAAGGAGTTTACAAACCCAGAAAAAAAAGTCAGTTATTCCCTCTCTGAACCTCAATCTACAAACTCCTTCTTAGCATTGTTGTGTTGAGTCTCTGAAGGTGCCCTGTGTCCCACTCAGCACTACAGATGTCCAGGATGTCCACTGGCAGAGGACACATAGCATTTCTGGGACTTTCCTGTTCAAGTCAGCCCCCTGGGCTGGGAGACAATCTCCTCATGTCATGCCACCAAGCTTATTTCCTCCTCCTTCTTGGATGAGCACACCAATCCTGTTTCTTCTGTGGTCATTCTAGATCATTTAGAAGATGGCATCCCCCAGCCAGCTTCAGGAGGCCTTCACATGCATTTGTAACAGTCTGAAGAGGCACCCCAAATCAAATACCCTGTCTGTACTTTTTCCCATCAGTCACTGGTCTGGCTGAAGTAGTGGAAGACCCCTGTTAAACTGAAGCATCACCTCTGGGAAACACATTAAGCTATTAACAGCTGGACACAGATTAGTTTATCAGGCACAGAGTTTAGGCGCTTAGAATGAAGGCGTATCACTTTAGGGTGGGAGAGAAACAAGCAACTCCATGGATGGGCCTCTCTCTCCTAAGGAGCGAGCAGTGGTATCTTTTGGGATACCAGGCCACTAACTGTTTTACCCCTGGCCTTCCTTGTCCCTCATCTCCTTGCCTTGAGAAAGAAGAGCCCCAATCCCTGACTCAGTTCAGAGTTGATTGTTAGAAGAGCTGGGCAGATGGGCAAATTAAAAATGAACAAGAAGGAATCCATGAGCATTGGATGCTATCGGGTCTAGAGCACATCATAGGAAAAGCAGGCCCAGGCTCTGAGTCTGCAGGAGTGCACAGTATGGAGACTGTCATTGTCATCATGAGAGTTCAGGAGAGGCCCAACCTGAGGTAGGCCAAGCTGTGGGTGGGTGGAGGGTGTCACAGCCCGTAAGGGTCAGTGACAGCCCCAGGGGATGGGTCTGAAGACCAGGACTGGGAGAGGCCACCAGCTGGGAGGAAGTAGAGTACGCCCCACGTCATCTAATCTCTAGTTGACATCAAAGGCCGAGGCTGGAGACTATAGAAAGAGAGGAAGGAGCAGATGCTGTGGAGGCAGCTTGGTGGGTGCTGAGTCTCTCCCCAAGGCAAGGTGTGTCTCTTCAGGGATTTGGTGCCTGCTGGGGTCAGCTTACAGCTGTCACCAAACAGCTGGTCTTGGCTGCACACGTTTTCTCTTTAGGTACTCATGCCTTGTCCCCTCATTTCTACTGTCTTCTCCCTGCTGCAGCCACTACCATTCTAAGCAAGTCCCGCTATTACAGAGGTTGTCCCCAAACAGGAATGTGGACACACACCGCTCTTAGTTTATAAAGGTGATACCCCTCCTTTGCAGGGACCTCATTGTCCTCAGCCAAGTGATAAACCCAACTTCTGCCATTCAGTGGTCTTCATTTTGACCACTCCACCCCTGCCATGGCACTTCATCCCTACACCCCCTGGTACGGGCACCCCCTGGTACGGGCTCCCCCTGGTGCTTGCCATTTTTCTAGGTAAAGTCTGTCACTTGCGAGTACTTCCCAGGCTGTGCGTACCTTTCTTCCTTGTGGGCCAGCTATGCAGTGTGTCTGCTTGCTTCCCTGCCAAAAAGGAATCTTCCTACTTCTCAGCACCCCACGAGGCTGGAGAAGGACTACACCATAGAGGCTCAAGGCCGAAAGCGCCAGCGTATCTGTCTACTGCACATGGGCATGAAAGGTCAAGTGCCGACCTCAGTCCCTGCATGGAAATCAGGCAGGTGCATTAGTGTCTCTGCTGTTCCTCTCCTTCCTCCTTGTACCATGGCAAAGCCTGAGACTGGGACTCTGCAGTGACTTCCAGGGGGAGTGTCACTGTGAGTGTTACAGCTCTCCCAGGAAGAACCAGGAGCCGATAGCAGCTTCCTTGGTGAATGTGAGCCCCTGGGCTGGTGGCGTCTACACAGAGGCTCTCACTTCCTCTCTTCCTCCCCAACACCATGGACCCTTAGATTAAAATATAAAACAGCAGTAGACAGCTGCTGCTTTGCTGTCTTGCCCAATAAGATTTTTGTCAAGCTTTAGTTCTGGAAAATAAAGATATTTTAAGATTTGGCTTCTGACTATATGTCTTTTTTTAATACAAAGCATGTATTTTCAAATGTGTGTGTGGTATGCCATCCTCTCTAGGGTGTACCCCTACCCTTGAGCTGCAGAGACCTGGTAACTTCCACTCTAGGGCACATATACTGTGGCAACTGCTAGGGTTAGGGCAGACACTAGAGGGGGACATAATAGTTAGGATTGGAACCTGTCAAGTGGGACAAGGTAGAAAAATACAAGTTAGCAGAGTTAGCAGTGAGTGCAACAAATGTAGCAATGACACTGGCAGAATAGAGGAGAGTTGCGGGGTGTTGGGGGGGAGTTGCTGCATTTACAGAGTCAGAAGTCCTTTGGAGCAGGTGACCTTAGAGATGAGACCACAGGTGAATTTAGGGGAACAGTGCTGCAAGGAAAGGAACTGTCAGATGCAAAGCTGCAAGGTGGGAAGGACCTTGATATGTTGACAACAGAACAAAGGGGACTGTTGCTGGAGCATGGAATTCACAGATGGAGGGCGGGAGGGCAGGTAGATAAACCAAAAAAATTAAATAAATTAAATTAATTAATTGACTAAATTAATCAAGTTTAATTTAAATTTTAATTATTTATTTCTAGCAATGAGAAAAATCAAATCCTGAAGGATAGAGGTTATAGGGAAACATTTTCATCCACTTGGTCTGTTTTAAAAATCATTCTTCAAAAGATTGGAACCCGTCTTCTCACTTCCTCTCATTTTGAAGTTTTGGCTGCTGAAAAGAACATATAATAACATGAAATAACATGTAATAGATTAGTTCCGAGAATCTTAGCCCAGCTCTGTCAGTTCTGGGGAGGCAGTATTTCTTTCCTCCATTAATACTGCTGCCCAAGCCAGATACTAGGCTTGCGGTCCGGATGCCCAGGGTCACCTGGGAGGAGGGATACCAATCCCCAAAATTTCAGAGAAAGAAAAGCATAACCCAGCCTGCAGGTAGAGGACACTGAGGAGGAAAATAAGCATCAAAAAAAAGCTGTCATCGCCTGTCCCCTGCTCCCCTGGCAGGCTACGAATGTCCTTTCTCCTGCAGCTGCCAGGTGTGTTTGAAAACATCCAAGCTCCATCCTTCACTTAGCTGAAAATAAATATCTCCAGAAGTGTGGGCGTGTGTGTGCGCGCGCGCGCGCGCGTGTTCGCGCGCGCGTATCTGTGAGTGCCTGCATCTATCATACAACCACAATCCAGATTCCAGCTGTCTCGGGGTGCCAGTGGTTACCATGAACAATTTGGGTGAGTTTGATGCAGAAAGTGAGATGGAACTGAGCACTTGTTAGGGGAGACACACGCTGGTGTCCTGGCTAAGAACCAGAATGGTCCTGGAAGCCACAGCCCCCTCTTGGGATCGCAGCCCGCCCTCCTGCCCAAGGCTGTCCCGCCTACCCTCGCCCTCTCCGCAGGAGTTAAGGACCTCCCCGATGGGCTGGCTGCTCCACGTTTCCCCTGCACCTTCCCCCTGCACCGGGCCCTGCAACAGTGGCCAGTGCCCCCAACACCACCACCACGCGGGGCCCCAGCCCCCGGCGTCTGTTTGCTGGTGCACAGGGGAGTTGCTGGATCGCGCTGAGGGAACACGGCACTCAAGAAGTGTGTGCTCGGGGCTTCTGCTCCCGCCTTGGGTTCCCCCAGGGCTGAGGGAAGTGACCTCCGAGGCCTTCCAGGGATGCCCCAAGGGGCTGCAGAACCGTGGACGACCTGGCACCGGGGCCAGACCAGGGATTTTGCCGGCAGGTGCTTCAGCTCCCTTTTTCGTCGTCCCTTCCTCTTTCCCCTCCCTCCTCACCTGAAGTAAGATGAGCATGATGCTATGGCGCTGGGAACAGAATAATTCCACCATGAAGCTGGTAAGGGCACACTGCAGACTCTCAAGCTCCACTTTTGGACTCTTCCCTGACAGCCTGAATTGTTAATGAAGTGGAAAAATCCCCAATCCGCAGTTGGTATTTCTCTGTTTTGAAGGGGTGTGTGTGTGTGTGTGTGTGTGTGTGTGTGTTGTGCATGTGTGTTTTTGAAGGGCGCACAGTTGAGATAATTAACTCCCCATCCCTTCCACCTACGAATTCCTGAGGTTCTGTGCGGTTGCACCTCCAGGGTCATCTCCTTGGTGCAGAGCTGGATTCTCTGGGCCAGCATGGTCTGCCTCCTGGACCCCTGCCCAGCATTGTGTTGTAGTCCTTTAGAATGCACGTGGGTACTGCTCCCTTGTGGACTGGCTCGTTTGGGGTTGGGGGTGAGAATATGTGGCCCCTCTTATTCCCCCTCACAGTGTTGTCGTAGTTGCCTTTAAAGCTTGCAAGAAGCCTCCCGGGTACTTTTGCGCTCGCTTTTCAAAATTAACCGCTAGAAGAGAGGCCAGCAGCACTTTCCTTGCTATTCAGGGAAGGGTGAATTGTTTTCCCATCCCAAGCCGGAAACGTGATCCAAAGGCTCTTCTCCTGGCTTTGGCTTTGTGAGGGTTCCCCCCCTTTTTCCCTCAGATGGTTTCAGCTGGCAGGGATAGTGATTCCCCCATTAAAGTCAGAGTACTATGATCTGGTCAGTGTCCTCAGCATGCATTGGACCAAGGTTCCCACTTTGCAGATCTAGTGCTGAGCTTGATATATAATAAGAGCCCAATGAAGAATAGGGTGGATAAGCTGGAATTCATACTTATTGTGGTGATATCATTAAAGATGCTATTTAAAAACAACACCAGCAAAATAATGGACATTGAGCCTGAGTCTTCACATAATGAAGTGTTTGTTGGAAAAGTGCGCCTTCGTGTTCACACTGTGTGTGTTATGATTGGCCTGTGTAACCTTAAGCTACTATTTAACAGCTTGGTTTAAGGCTCTGTAACATTAGCAGACATTACGTGCTTCTGCTGCTCCCAGGTCATGATTACAGCTCCTTAATCCTTTCCTGGAACCTTCTCCCAGCTTGCTGCGGGAGAGCCAGCATCCCCTTGCTTCCTCCCGAAGCCATGCCTGAGATGCCACTCTGTTATGCAGCATAGGAGTCAGGGCCCAGTCTGAATGGCAAAGATTGCTAGACCTAAGGCTTTTATGAAAAAAATGGATTCTGTGCCATGCAGGGAAACCATAAAACACCACAGTAGATGGCATCTGGGGCCTGGTGACAGGTGCCTGAGGTTAGAACTGTGACATCTTCGCTGTCTCTTTAGCCTCTAGAGAGTGCTTTCTTTCACATGGGTCAGAGGTCAGTCTTTATGGGATCTGTCTGGGTCTTTAGACTTGGCTCATTTTCAAATAAACTGCGAGGACCACCTAAGATGACTGTACCCCTTTTCCCAATCAGGCAGAACAGGGGTGGAGGAGCTCAGACAACTTGGTAGCATGTACAAGGCAACAGTTACTATCCTGGGTTACCCACAATCCAGCGCCAAGTCAGGAAAATGCATGGTGGGGTCTTGACATTCAGAGAGCCTCATGTGTCCCCCAAAATGGGCCTCAGCTCCTCTTCAGAGTCTGAGGAACAGTACATATATTACAAATCAAGGTTCTGCTGTGCACTTGCCCTACGAGGGACATGACCTTAGTGGACACACCAGCTGCATCACAATTGACTCCTGGTTTTAATCCTAACCTTGCCGTTTACTAAATCTGAACCTATTTCCTTTTCTGTAAGACAGGACTTTGCAGTTCTCTGTCCTCGTACAAAGATGCTACAGGGTAGTCTAAGAACAGGTGCCGACTAGAGTCTGAAGCCCTGGTGTCGGTGAAGTGGGAACAGCCCATCTTCTTGCAGATGTTATTTTCTTTAACAATTTGTGTCCCACTTTGCCTGTGTTGCTGGGCCACTGGCTTGGAGAAAACAAACCTTTCTTATCTTTGAATCATTACTGGCCCTCAGCAGGAGGGAGTTCCCTGAGAACATCTTAGAAGTCAATTGTGTGTGAATAACCGCCTACAATGGGGACTGGGGCCAGAGGTGGGGGCCTGAACTTTTATCATTGATGCAGTTCAACAAACACCAAGTCGGTTAACCCACAGCTTGAGAATTCACTGTTCTGGTTGAATAGTGCAGCAGCAAGTTTTACTTCATGTTTTATTTTAAAGCTAATTGGATCAAAAAAAGGAGGGGGAAGAATCATTAGAGGCAAAGTTTGAACCTCTCTGTGTTATCTCTGCAAGGGAATGTCAGAAACGCAGCTGCCCACCTTGGAGAGAAGGCAGTGGCTGATAGATCTTCAATGAAAGAAAGTGAGAGGAGGTGACCACTCAGGCCTGACACTCCTGCCAGGAGCGGAAAAGCTGAGACACAGCCAGGAACATGATGTGGGCGGCTGTGACATCCTTGTCACCCCTTAGCTCCCTTCCTTTAGAATCTTTGGTGTTAGGCAGGCCTTGGAGAGACAAGGAGGTAATGCTGGAGCAGCTGGTATCACAGGAGAAGCGACAGCATCCAACCGACAGTGGTGGCAGACAAGATACCCAGAAAAACCACTGATCTCCCACTTGGAGTCTGTTCTAGCGCAGAGCCCAGGCTCTGGTTGTGTGACTTCTAGACTCCTGGCTTGTAACTGGGGACCAGAGCATCTCCCGGGACTGCTGTGAAAATTAGGGAGAAGATGCAGCAGGTTTTAAGATCTGGGCCCAGTTACTAGTTGGTGAAGGGCTGTCCTCTGACTAAGAAGTGGTCCAGAAATGTATGTGCATGGCTCTACACACAGAGGAGGGAGTCGTACCCCTCAGGGCCAGCAGGGCCAAACTTGGGGAGCTATCACTCAAGTCTCTTTCTGTCCAACTTTTCCCTGTATATCAAATCTTATACAGTGACCATACGTTTGTGGTCAAGAAGAATTAAAAAGAGTTTCTAAAATAATCTTAATAGCCTGTGGGTTGGGAGACTTCAATTTGCAGATTACATGGATTCTGTTTCATCTTCCCACAACTCTGCCAACCAGAAACTATTTGATAAACAGCCCCTACTAGTCCAGGTAAGGAAAAGGAAGCTCCGAGCTCAGTGACTTGTCTCTGGTTTTTCTGGTGACAATGACCAGGCATCACTCTGCTAACTTCAGTGACTTGTGTGCCTCCTAGAGACCAGCAGGGCTGAGGCACAGATAGGGCTGCAAGAGTGTATGACCTGACTGTGCCCTCTGCAGTGTTTCTCTTTGTGGGCCTCTTTGTGAGCTACTCTGACCTCTTGTCCTCCTTTACACTGGGGGATGTGGGAACAAGGTGCAGAAGAAAGTCAGGGTGGGTGAGTAATCCAGGAAAAAAAAACACGGAGCCCTTTCTCAAAATAATGGAAAAAGTAGCTCTGAATGGGGAATAATGAAAAATAATGATGCTGAATATGCCACTAACCTTTGACCTTTCCCCAGAGGCACTGGTCAGTCTGCTCCCCCCACAGACACAACCTGACTTCAGTGAGGCTAATAGAGACATTAGAAGGGGTCAGGGGCTGTGGGACCCTGTATGCCCTCCTATAGTTCTGCTCAGATTCAAAGGCCAGGAAGCAACAGTATTGCAGAGCCTGCTCTGGTCCTCCGGGTGCTATCTCCACAACACTCCTGTGCATGCTTATTTCGGCAGCACATATACTAAAGTTGGAATGATACAGAGAAGATTAGCATGGCCCCTACGCAAGAACACTCAAAACTGTGAAACATTACATATTTTTAATATCAACCCCCAAAGATGAGTGTGCGTCTTGGGGGTGGGGGGTGGATCAATGGATAAGGTGATGCTGAGCGAGCATGAAGACCTGAGATCACAACCCCAGCATTCACAAAAACCCTAAGTGTGGTGGCCTGTGCCTGTAACCATACCACTGGGGAGGTGGAAATAGGCCAATTCCAGAGGCTTGCTGAGCAGCTAGCTAGTTGTCTTGCTGGCATGGTAGACTACAGGCTCGGTGGGTGAGAGACCGTACGTATCTAAAGAAAGAAGGTGAAGACTGGTAGAGGAAAGCCTTCACCTTGACCTCTGGCCTCCACACACTCAAGTACGGGCAGGCACATCTACCCCCACACATACACCATGCGCTAGCAACACGAGTGCCTCTTTGGTGTTTTCCTTTTCCAGCTTGAAATATAAATTCCAGATAAATAAAGAAAGGAATATTGAAGGTGTTCGATGTTATGGTTTTGACATGTGTACACACAGCGGCATGATTAATGCCGTGACACTAACACACACACATCCCTGCTGCAGTGAGCTCTTCCCCACTGCTACCTGAGTAGGCTGTTTCTCATCCCATCAACTACATCTTTCGCAGTAAAGCTCACAGGCTCTCATTTGAAGTTGCGCCCATCTTTCGCTGGGAAATATCAGTTATTTCTGCTCTTGGGCAGTGTAAGGTTTTTCTCTGCTTTCCACTAATTGTAACTGGCATAGACTTTTCCATCTGCCAGCTACTTAACTCTGTCTGTTTTCTGTTAGTCCTTTAATGCTTACGGGCAAGACATTCCACCCTTTCTTCAAGAAGCCAGGTTGGAGTAGGCAGGAATGCTTCCATATGAATCTCTACTGTGCGTAATAAGCCTTGGTATTTATTTCAGCCTAGAAACCGACGCATGTGCAGAAGGTTTAGCTTTGGTTAATTACTGGGGTGGTAAGGACTGGAATATAGAAGAAGAAAACAAAATCCCTGAAATTAGCAAGTCACTTCTTTGGATGACATTTGGGGTGGTTATACATTTTCCTTCATTTTTGTGTAAACAGAGACAGAGATTTATAATTAGTCCCTCTGGTGATCCAGCTGTGCCTGCATTATTGACATAATTGTTTTGGTATGGAGTTAGTACAAAACATTTTTTTGGTTTCTATTTCTGACCTCTACTATATAATGCCACCTACCCAGAAGACATGTGTCTAACTAAGCTTCTCTTTAGGGTCTCTAATCTATCTAGGACACGTAGGCTGCTGTCATCCCAGCTGGTCACCAGCCCAGGGCTCTTCCCAAGGGTTGCTCTTGGGATTTACATGTCATTGCAGATGTGCTGGCTGTGATGTAAAAAGGGTTATAGGCTGAGAAGCGGTGAGACAGAGCGCCCAGCCAGCTACCCAGGATGCTGTGGGGTGAGGGCCAGGATAAGGTGAGGCAGATCTGCTACCCAGGATGCTGTGGGGTGGGGGCCAGGATAAGGTGAGGCGGATCAGCTACCCAGGATGCTGTGGGGTGGGGGCCAGGATGAGGTGATACAGGTCTCCTTAAGCAGGGTAACTAGACAGGTGTGCTGGAGATACTTGGAAAGCCTGGGAGGTAGGAGAGACTTGTCCTTGCTCCTGAAACTGCTAACTCCATCCTGTCACAACACAGTGAGACACAGATGGTCTTGTTACCCAGGTGAAGTTTCAGGGTTCCGAACTAACAGACAACAGTGCCATCCCCAGTCAAAAATCATCAGTGCAGCCGAGCTTGTTAGGGCTGACGCCTTGCTTGTCCGTGGCATTCAAGGCCTTCTGTGGATTGTTTTAACTGTCTCTATTCGTCTGCGCTGCTTCCAGACAGGAGCTATTTATTCCAGCTGGCATAGCCAGCAGAGGTCTTCTGTACCTCTGCTGTACTTCTGTACTCCTGCTTTTCTTTAAAATCTGTCTGTATACTTGTCTGTTTTCTATGCAAGTGTGTGCAGATCAGAGGACAACTTTGGGGTGTCAGTTCTCTCCTACTTATTGAGGCAGGGGCTGTCTTGTTTCTGCTGATCACCCTAGTCCAGGCAATTCTCCTGTTTCCATTTCCTATCTCACCACAGGAGTACTGGGATTACAGATGGGTGCTGCCACATCCGATATTTTTTTCTCCCCCATCCCCCAAAGCTGAGGACTGAACCTGAGACCTTGTGCTTGCTCAACAAGCGTTCTACACCTGAACTAAATCCCTACCCCCAGAATATATTTATTTTTTGTTTTATATGCATTGGTGTTTTGCCTGCATGTGTGTCTTTATGAGGGTGTGAGAACCCCTGGAACTGAAGTTTGAGTTTTGGACCACCATGTGGGTATTGGGAATTGAACCAGGATCCTCTGGAAAAACAGCCAAGGCTCTTAAGCACTGAGCCATCTTTCCAGCCCCACATCTGGCTGATTTTGTTGTTATCGTTGTTTTCTTTTGTTTTGCTTTGCTTTGTTTTTTAAACATAGGTTCTGGGGTTGAGCTCAGGTAGTCAGGTTTGCAGAAAAAACATCCACTTTCACACGCTGAGTCATCTCACCAGCCCAAGTCACTCATTTTCCAAACTCCACATCAAGTCTCCATTCTTCTAAGAAGCCCCCTGGTCACTCTACCTCCTTATGTAGGAGCAAACCCCTCAAGAGGATATTGAGATGCTGGTAACAATGGGGTTAAAGCAGCTTGCTCCACCTTGGGTTACCAAATTGCCACAGCCTCAAAGTGGTGAGGTGAACCATGGAATAAAACCTTCAGACCAGTGTGCCAAGGTAAACCTTTCTTATTTGCAAGTTTCTCTAACCTCAAGTGTTTTGTTACAGTTAGTGAAAGCAAATATACAGTCAAATCCCAAGTCCTGCTACCTTCAGCATTGTGACCTTGGACAAGTCATGTAACCTCTGCATCTCCTCTGTTGTAAGCATCATGGGGATTCTATGAGAGTTAAATGAGCTACTGCAAACAGTCTCAATCCAGGGCCTGAGTTATAAAGTCATGGAGTCGAAGTGAAGAATTGTCCCCTCTGAGCCTGGGAAGACACCGAGGATGTGCAAGCCATGTTATTATTTGGGTTGGAAGTTTAGCTGAGCAGTGGACTCAGGAGACTTATTTGACCTGTCAAACAGTGTCCCTGTATGATTTTGTGGAGGGTAAGAATCGCCGTGTTTGCCTGCTTGACTCAAACTCCAGTTGACTGACTTTGAGCTAAGCAGCCACAGCCAGAATGGAGAGTAGAGTCCAGGACTGAGAATCCTGGAATGTCATTACTGTCAGGAAGAGGCCCTGCAATAAGGAGCCCCAGCCACGCACTTCAGAGAGGGGCCAGCTCAGGGCCTCTTGTTTATGACCACCCTCCATGCACCTGCCATTACTCACCCTCCAAGAGGTGCAAAAAGAGGAGCCAGAGCGTAGAACTGTGCCTGGAAAAGCCATGCTTCTTTGGAAATGGGCCGCAGATGACGTAACCCTGTGGTATCCCATTACCTGGTTCTTGGCTAATCTTTGTATAAAACTTGTTTAGGTGAAATTTGAGTCTGGAGAAGCCAGTTAAAGTACATTACTTTCTTGCTGTTGAATGCCTCCTGGACTTGGGATAGCATTTAATCTAAAGAGTAAAGTGATATTTCCTGAGATAGCAGTGAGTTCATGTTTGGAAATTAAATCAACTGAGTTTATTGCATCATTTTTTTATTTCTTTATTATGTATACAGTATTCTCAGTGCTCTGCCTGCAGGCCAGAA
>LOJH01002323.1:0-12474 GCA_001685095.1 Ellobius talpinus | reverse complement strand
GGGAATTGAACTCAGGACCTTTGGAAGAGCAGGCGGTGCTCTTAACCACTGAGCTATCTCTCCAGCCCCTATTGCATCATTTTTTTAAAAGTGCAAACTGTGGTAGGAGATGTTCTCTCTACCAAGTAGTGCCTAACCTGGCCGCTGCACTGGGAGAGTGGGGAGCTATAGATAAGGCAGTTTTCAAGTCTTAGAAGCTGACCTACTGCCTCTCAGACTGCGTATTATTCCAGCTTGAGCCATATTTTGGTCTAAGGGGGCTATCATTTGAATGCGTAGTTTTCGGGCTCGGGGAAACTCGACAGACAGGCCTGTTTTAGATCATGCTTCCTGAGTTTGTGCTACTCGCTCCCTGCCCTTTTATCCTTTTATGCAAGATGCTCCCCTCTCTGTAATGGGTGGATGAGCAGCCACCTTATGCGTGGGAAGGAGAGCACTGCTTGTGGGCCTGTGTGGACAGCAAACTGGCCAAAGAGGGGAAAGAATGAATGTGGGATATTAGAGTATGAACACTGTCCCCTATTTCCAGAAGTTGTGTATATTATAGCCATGTGAGAATCTGTACCTGATTGACTTAAATTCCTAAAAGGCACTTGACAAAGACTGTCTGTGGTGCCATTCCATGACATTTAAAGTGCAAAGTCCTGAGACTAGAGAGATAGCTCAGTGGTTAAGAGCACTGGCTACTATTCCAGATGACACAGACTTGAGTCCCAGCACCCATATGGTGGTACACAACCACCTATAACTTCAGTCCCAGGGGATCTGACACACCAGGCATGCATATAGCACAGCCACACATATAAGCAAAACACCTAAACGTGTAAAAAAATTAAACTGCCAAGTCCTACTGACTGGATCTATATGGGAACGGTTGTGGATAAAGAATGTTGTCTTTTGACTGTGTCATCTGCCCCCTAAGCACATGCGTAGACATAGAAGAGCTAATACTTACCTTACTTGGAGAATATGGTCATGGGCTGAGATCCAGAGCCACTCGCCAAGCTGGTTTCATCAGAATCAATGGCAGCCACAGAGATGCCATCCTTTCATTCCCTAGAAGCCACCCAGCACCTGCTACATGCCCAAAACTTAGTCATCATTTGTGGTTTTCAGCAGCGTGCAGAGTGATCACATGCAATCCAGGGTTTCTTATTTTAAGCATAATAAAATGAATAACTCCATGGGGTAGCTGGTGGAGTCTCTTGTGGCTCTGAACTTACTCTTGGTCCCGGCTGCTGCTGGCTTCCAGCCCAGCAGAGGTTCACACACAATCAACATTGATTAAGTGTTTCCAGGGGTCTGCAATGACATGGTATGTCCTAGATATTTGGGGGCAGCCCCAGGAATCTTCTGGCATGGCTCCTGGGTGAACTCCGGCACACTGGGTCTGGGGAAAATGGAGAATGTAAACATCTACCTTGCACCTGCCATTATTTGGCTGCCACCTTGTATGTCCCCTGCAAGCTCTTATCACACCTACCCTCCTTGGAGAATGTGGTCCTGGACTGAGACGGGGCAAGTCATCATATGCTTTACATCAGAATCAAGTTATCACAAGACCCTATTACTTCTAGGCTTTACTGTGTGTTCCCAGGAGGGAGCCAGTGGGTTCTGAGTCTCAACTTAATGGACATGAAGATAATTCACCTGTTGTATATGATGGCAGGATGGATCTGATGAAAACTTTTAATTCTGATACTTGGGGCCACATTTGGAAGATGGGTTGAGCCTCCTTGAATTTCTGTGGCATCATACTGTCCATTGGAGTGGTGGATTTCTAGTTGTTCTGGATCTTACATGATTTACACACACCATATTCTGTGTCTGGTCCAGGAAATAGGAAGTTGATGAAAATGCCTGCTGCATTTGTGCCGTGAAGGGCTTCTCTAGTAAGTGTGAACTGGATGCTGGCATTGAAGGAAAGGTATCCTGTGGTGAGCATGACTCTCTGTAGACTCCCAGGCAGGGTTGCCAGCGGTAAGCAGAGACAAGGAAAGTTTGAAGAGTCCTGAGGCTTTTAGCCTGGGAAATGTGTCCTGCAGTCCTGGGAGATCCGTAAGGCAAGAGGGAGTTGCACAGAGAGTAGCCAGCTAGACATGATGGATTGGTTTTGGCAGTACCACGTTGGAAGTTATTCATAGCATTTTTCAAGTTCTGTTGAATATTTATCTACACTGTGGTCCAAATGGTACAAGGGGAATGCGAATCAACGTAAGCAATGTCTGTGCCCTCATCCCTCCTCTTGTCCTGGAGACAAAAACCCATGGCCTTCACTAAGCTGTCCTTTTAGCTCCCCAGCTCCGGGAAGTTTGATAAATTGCAAAGAATCTGACTGACTCCGAAAGCAAGCTGCCTTCTTATCTACCCTGCTTGAGTCCACAGGGTCAGCCTAACTTGTCTCTCTCACCCCAGGCTCTGAGGTAGAGACTTGGAATGAGGAGGAAGAGGGTCAGAGGTGCCTCTCCTGAGAGTAGAAGGAGCTTCATGGAGCCTCATCGCTTGGCTTTAAACACAGCAACACTATCTATGGTGAGCTGGGGTCCCAAGGTATCCATTGGTATCCAGGTAGAACTGGTACCCAGACTCCTGCCAGTAACACACCTATGTCAAATGACATGTGTTCATATGACCTACACACACCTTCCTGTGTTCTCCAATTCATCTCTACTGCATCGTTTACAGAACTTAATACAATGGAAATTGCATGTAATTAGTTATTACATGCAATGTTTAGGTCCGGACACATTCAGTAGAAATGCAGTTTTTAAAAAAGATTTTTGATCTGTTGTTGGTTGAATTGCAGATTAGGAACCTGTGGACACACAGAGGGTGTGCTACACTGACCTTTGCCAAGCTGGATTAGTGACAACTCTGCTTGTGGGAAGAGGGACCTGGTGATGGAAAAAAAAAGTCAGATAAATGAGTAGAGAGTCATTTTCTTGGGATCCTAAGTGGGAACTTGGGACAGAGGGCAAAGGGGGAAAGTTCCATTTCTTTACAACGTGGTTCCTCCCCGCCAAGCTTTCTACAGAGAAACTGGGACATGCAGACTCATGGGGAGAAAACATACTTCGACAAACTATCCAGCACGAACTGGGAGCTGCCGTGTGTGTGTGTGTGTGTGTGTGTGTGTGTGTGCGTGCGTGCGTGCGTGCAAACAGCATGCCAGATGGATGACTGGCTTCTTAGCAGGACGTAGAAACCCCCCTGAGGCTGCTGATGAAACTGAGGCTGGAGAAGGGAGGGAGTCCCCTCTGTGATGCACTGACATCAGCAGCAGAGTAACTTGGTCCAGATCATCATGATCTTGGACAAATGACAATTTGTCTGGACTTCAGAGTCTCTGGTGGGAACACTGGAAGATTAGCTGAGTCCTTTCTCACGGGGAGTCAGCAGTGGGTGCTCAGTAGATGGTATAGCTAAGAAGGCCCTGGGAATGGCTCAGTGGTAAAGGACTCAGGCTCAGTTCTTAGCACCCAAGTCAGGTAGCCCACAAGCACCTGTAACTTCAGGTTAGTGGAGGTTCAGTGTCAACCTCTGACCTCTGTGGGGTCTATGTGCCTGCGCACACATGTACCCACATACCTATAATTAAAAACAGTAATTTTTTTATTTATAAAAGGTTCTAGAAATTCAGCTTGTCTGCAGGCTAAGGGACCTTTAGAAAAACTTCCCAAAACTAGGACTTGAAGGCGGGCTGGAGACAGGTGGACTTTAGAAAGGGAAGACACGGGTGGGGGGAATGGCAAGCATAAAGGCACAAATTTTCATAATTTTATGAAATCTTGTAGAGCGAACAGGAGAGCAACCCATGTGCCCCAGGTGTTCCTGGATCCGAGGAAAAGGGCCGACTCTCTCCTTACAGAGCCTACATGCCAGCCAGCGCTGACATTTACTTGCTCCATTCCAAGCAATGTGGTGCCAAGGATAGTTCAGCATGACTATTTCAAGGGTAATGTGCTCCAGATGTGGTGCTAAATAGTGCTCCCATGAGTCCCCCACCTCTGCTCGTTCTACTCCTGCAAGCCAGGGTTTCTCAGCCCATGCCCTGGTTGACATCTGTTTGACAGACAAGCCCTTGAAGCTGGTCCCACAGGTTACAGGATGTCCAGTGGTGCCCTTCGCATCTGCATTTTGTGATGTATTTGGTGGCAATTCTGTCATCTCAGCTTTTGGGAGGTGAAGGCATAAAGATCAGGAGTTCAAGGGTAACCTGGGCTACATGAGATACTGTCTCAAAGAAAAAGAAAAAGGATTTTCAGTCCTTGAAATCCCAAGGTCAGCTGGATGTCGTGGTGCACACCTTCAGTCCCAGCACTCAGGAGATAGAGGCAGTTTGATCTCTGAGTTTGAGGCCAGCCTGGTCAACATAGTGAGTTCCAGGAGAGCCAAGGCTACACAGAGAAACCCTGTCTCAGAAAACAAAAAGGTAAAAAGCAAGCAAGCAAGGAAGGAAAATCCCAAGATCCATTCCTTGACATTTTCAAACCTTTGGTATAGGGAGGTTTGACCTGCCCTTCCCCAGCCCCAAGTGGAAGGTATGGATGTGTTTGCCGGCTTCACCGTTACTGAATCTGGTATGAGGTTGTTAGCTTAGCAATGCACAAAACCCTGGGTTCCATCCCCAGCGTGCATAAAACTGAGTGTGATGGTGCATGCCTGTAATCCTGCACCTAAAAAGGGGAGGCAGGAGAATCTGAAGTTCATCACATAGTGAGTTTCAGGCCAGCTTGGGATATACAATACTCTCTCAAAAACAAGCCAACATCAGTAACAATGCGGAAGTAGCTGGATGGCCTAAGATGGCTTCCTGTCTGGTCCTTTGTGAATATCAGATAAGCATGGACTAGAATCCAATCAGAGAGAATCATGCAAATTGGTATAAGAGAAGTGAACCCGGGTTTCATCTTAGCAACTAATCGGTCAGGTCTTGATTCAAGACAGAATAATAATAATAAATTTCATGCCGAGTATGGACTGTCCAATGGTGAGATGAAGAATTGGTTGGACAGGACAGCCTATAACTGGGCTGAGCACCATGGCACTGTTCTGAACATTGCAGTAGCTCTGGGGCCTCCCCGCCCCTCCCTGGAGCAGAGCCTCAGCTGTATGAAGCATGGAGAAGTCATGAAGATTCTTTACATTCTCAGACTACTTTCTGGGAATCTCGCAAAGCCCCGACTTCTCTGATTACTCTTCTCATGGCTGAGTTCAACAGCATTTTGCAAACCTGGACTTTGAATCTGGGAAAATGCTTTATGACCGTTTTTATGACCTCAAAGCAACCCACAGAGGCAACTAACTTCCTTCTCTCTGCCAAAGGGGAAAAACCAAGGGCCTGGTACATTGCCCGGGATCTCCCCAGCAGCTCCTCTCGTTGTGTGCAGTTCTCATGTGCCCAGCCACAGAAGGGCCAGGACTGGCCAGGAAGAGGCTGTCAGCAGCCTCGGCCCGCATTCTTCAGACCTTCATGGTCTTCCCCAGGAAGGAGGATGGCCTGGTTCAGAGAACCATATACGGTCAGGGTTGTATGTTTCAATGCAGAGTTCCAGTCCAAATTGATTCTTTTATACTTGAGCCAGCTGACATCCAAAGAGGGAAAGGGATCCACTTAAGGTCGCAGACCAACATCCCTGACTTTAGCCCCATGCTGGGTTTGCTCCCACATGGTTGTCTCGGGTGCCTCAGGAGCCAGTTTTCCTTCAGAGAAGCAGAATAGTCTGGTGAGCACATGCAGGGCTTCCCAAGGTCCAAGTAGTGTAAGAAACAGAACAAGGCTGCCAGAGCCTACTTCCCTCAGTCCCTGGCCAGCATAGCTACTCACCTGTGTGACCATCCAGACCTTAGATTTTCTCATCTCTGTGGGAAATAATCATCGTCCCTCTTCTCCTGGTATATGTGGAAGATTGTGGAGGGCTCATGGCGGTACCTGTGGCAACATAATTTACTGTTGTTCTAGCTATTGTATGAGCACCAGCTGCTGCTTACTGGCTCTGTGACCCTGAGAAAGTGATCTGATGCCTCTGAGCCTTGGGTGTCCCTTGTGTGGTGATAATTCTGGTTTACTATGATAGCTAATCTGAATACAGAACATGTCTATTTAAAAGATCCAGGCACACTCCCATCTTTCACCCCAACACACGAGGATGCTGTGGAGGAGTCAGTTACACAGCTTTGACCTGGCTCAGTACCACAAGGTTGCTGGGGTCTCTCCTTTTCCAAGAGTAGGACTCACGGCAAAAGTCATCTGCTGACTCCTGCTTCAGCGACTTGACCACTTAGAGAGAATTATGGCTGTATTTTAAGGCAGTGGGGAGATGACTCAATCAGTAAAATGTTTGCTATACAAGTGTGGGGACCTGAGCTGAGTCCTGGCATCCACGAAAAGCCAGGCACTGAGGCATATGTGTGTAATCTCAGCACAGGCGGTTCCTTCTGGCTCGTGGGCCAGTCTTGCTGAAACAGTGAACTCAGGTTAAATGGAAGACTATCGAACAATAAGGTAGAGAGTGACAGAGGAAGACACAAGCTATCAACCACACACACACAGAGAGAGACAGAGAGAGAGACAGAGAGAGAGAGAACGAATACTACCTGCATTTTCAAATTCTTGTCACAGTGATGGGGCACTTGCTACATAGCCAGAACTGTTCTATCCCCTTTACACAATTATCTCATTATCTGCACAACAGCCCTGTGTCTTAAGTATTACTAGTGCCCCCCTTTGATAGATATGGAAACCAAATCTCAAAAGAAAGCTTACCCAAAGTTACATACTTAGAAGGAGAACCATAATTCTGAGCTCAGATCACTCTGGCTTCAGAAACTCTCTACCCATAAGCCCTTGTTAGAAAATATGCCTAGCCCCAAATGCAGTCAAGTTTCATATAGTGTGGACAGCACTCACATCAAGAATGCCAAGATACCATGGCACTTGGTCCCAGGTTAACCATTATCCCTCACCACCTGCTAGATGATGGGAGGATGAGCCCTTTCCCTGCCCCACTCACCCCTCACATCCCATCTGCTAGGGCCTGTGAGCAGCCAATATACAGAGCCCTCTTATTTTGAGGGGTTCATATGCTAACAGGACTGTAGGAAGCTGTGCCTCCTGTTCAGAGGAGTCCCTGGTTCCCCAGGGAAGCTCCAGCCCGTTGCTATTGGTGAATTCATATGATGAAAGAGTTGGGGTGCTGTAGATTCTTTCTCCCTCATGAAACAGCTCCCAAGTGAGGACATCAACAGCTGTCACTTTTCTTAAGCTAAGTAAGAGCTTGGGATGGGCAAGTTGTTGGCTAGCAGGAAGCATTGGGGTCATCCAGACGGCAGGCACCCAGTCTTTCTGGAGAGAGCCTGGTGAGCAGAGAGGGTAGAAGCAGGTGGAGGTGTGAGGAAAGTGTAGTGCTTGGGATTGACTCCCCCAAACCTCAGCATTGTCGTCCCTGGCTCCATGTTCTGACCTTCCCTTGTGCCCCCTCTATATGGAGATGGTCACCTGTCCACATCCAATAAGACTGTAGCACAGAGGGTGGCAAATATTGAACAGAAGTGCTAATGGGCCACCCAGCCCCTGGGATGCTTCTCCCGCCATCTCTGATCAGCACAGCACTGGACCTCTAGACGGAAGGACCAGAGGTGCTTGCTCAGCATGTGTGGCAAAGAGGAAGAACATTCAGACAATTAATGGGGACCGCCATCTCTGCCTGTTTTTCCAAACGCATATGCCTAGGCCAGGTCACAGGCCTTAAAAGTGTCTGTGCTAGGGGTGCTTTCTAAAGTTTCTTGGCCGTTTCCTGTCCCCACAAAACCCCCCAAAGTCAGAACTCTTGCTGTCAGAATACATGAGTCTCAGCAATTGGTACATGGCCTCTACTCCTATCCACAACAGGGCTTGGCTAGTGTCTTGGCTCCTCAGGCCTGGCTGCCCCCTAAGTGGCAGCAACGGAGACCTTCGGACTCACTGTAGAGCCGTGTTCTAGCTGTCCAGATGTTGTTGGCACATCAGGCTTGTGGGGGAGCGGAGTTCTGGGCCTATGGGCCTCTGCTGTTCTTTGAGGAAGCTGGAGGCAAAGGCATTCTCTGGAAGTTTCCCAATAGTTAGGGAGCCCACTAGGCAGGCTTCGCTGAAACTCTGGTTTGTCTCCCTTCGGAACAGCCCTTCTGCCTTATTTGAGACTTCCGGCTGCATTGATTGATAGGTACTCTTTATACTCCCTATCTGGACACTCCTTCTGGGTTCACTGAAGCGTAATGCCTTACCACATTCTTCCTTGGAAGTTACATTTGGTTTGTTCTGAGGAGGTTTTGGATGCTTAACTTTGAAACTGCAGAGTAAGAATTTTGAGAATTGGAGTTGTGAGTCATGGAGGAAGCCGGTGGAAGCCCGGGAGCTCCCTCTGATTCCATCTGAGTGAATCTTTTTCAAGAGTACCGCTAGAGTGGGGTCCCTGCATTTTCCTGGGTGCAAGCATTAAATTTGAAGATGCCCTTTGTTGTCCATTTTAGGATTAGAGCTTTTGGGAGTATATCTAATCAGTTCCTCCTTTTACGGTGACTAAATTTAGAAAAGCCAATCAGGTCGGCTGAAATTCCGGCAAAGTGGCACTGTGATGTACTCGCTCAGGAAGCTTCGCTTCAGATCTCCCCAGAGCACTTGCTCTCCTCCAAAGGCTCTCTTCTCTTCCTTCCCTCACTGTCAACATCTTCTAGCCTCTCAGACCTGCACCGCTCCTGTGGCCTGGACTCCTGCTTCCTCTCCTGACCCGATCACCTCTCAGGCTGACCTACTGAGAACAGAAATCACATTGTTGTGTGGCTCACTATTTAAACCTCTCTGTGGCTGCCCACTGCATGTAGAAGGAAACCCATCCCATCCCACTCTCTGCTTGTCTCCTGTCATTTGGGCACAACCACTTGGGACTACTTTCTCTGTGTGCGTGATCTTGCTTCCCTCCCACCAATGGGCCTGATGGGCCTGTTGCCTTTCCTAGAACACTCAATGCAGGGAACAAATAAATCCTGAGTGAATGGGCATTGTTTGACAAGAGGACAGTCATGACAAAAGGACCAATAGGAATGTCAAAACTTTCCTGTCTTCTGAGGGTGAATGTTGACAGTGTTTGTGGAAAATGGCCACGGTATCTTCCCCCTACTCTGGGTGTTTGTGACCTAAAGACTGCTCCCCTACAGAACCTGCCTCCTTGGTCAGCTATATGCAGTAACCCCACCTCCTTGTTGATCTGTATGTAATAATCTGCCTCCCTGTGCACCTGTAACTGCAATATCTCCACCTCTCTGTTCAACTGTATATAATACACATGCTGAGCTTCCGGAGTGCTGCGACTTCTCCATCTGAGAACCCAGCCCACCTTTTCTGTGTCTCTATGTTTGGAAGTCTTTATTCCCTTGGGGCCCCAGTTAGGTTAATCCCTGGAGCCTTGCACGGATTCAGCACCTGCCACACTGTCTTTTCATGCAGTGCTTCCGCCTCATGGTATCCTGAGAAGTCTCACTGCCATTGCAGTGCCCTCTTCAGGTGTGGTCTCCTCACAGCACACCACACACTGGGGTGTCTTCCTGTGCAAGTGTGTTTGCTTATTTGCCGTTGAGCCCACCCGTTTTGGGGATGTGCCTATTGGATTCTTTTAGGAATCTAGTACCCAGAACAACATCTGGTCAAAGGATGGGTTCAATAAACATCTATTTACCAAATGAATGAATAGCCTCAGGAAGGGTCCTGTGCTTAGAGTCGTCAGGCCTTCCCATCTGGCATGCTGGGGAAGATGTCGTTGCCATAGTGGTTAGATTGCATAGTGGTGCCTTTTAAAGTATTTGTGTGATCTAGTTTGTGTCTACACTGCTGATTTTTTTAACCTCCTGAGAATTGCTGGAGAAGAACTCAGCTCATTCACCTGACGAAACAGGCAGGACCCCACCCTGCAGAAAGCTGTGGCCTTATATGCCGCTGTTACTGGCAATGGATATAGGAACCATTTCCCCAGAAGATGATTTCTTTATCAGGTATGTTCTAGAATATTCTTTGTAACAGCTTGCTAAAGATGACAGTGGCAGGTCTACCAGGGATTTGGCCAAATTTTGCCCCATGAGCAGAGAATTGCTTTCTTGCCAACGCTGTTGACCTTTGCTCGTCTTAGGGCGAGTGTGCGTGCTCACGGGATGGCCGGAGAGAGAATGCCTTTTTCCCCTGTAGGTGTTAATCTGTACCCAGTGAATTGAGTTCTTCAGCTTTAACTCTGTATCCTTTCCCACATAACACTCACTTATTTGGAGAATTAATTGCAATTCCTCCCGTCCTGTAACTCTGTGCTATTTTCCTTCTGTTGCTGTCATAGCAACAGCTTACGGGAGGAAAGGGTTTGCTTACACTTCTAGGCCACTGTCTGGAGGGACGTCAAGGCAGCATTCTGAAGCAGAAACCATGGAGGGATGCTGCTTTCAAGTTTGCACTCTCCCTTCCTCACAAGGGTACAGGTAGCCCCAACTTTCCCTATATCCCAGGACCAGCCCCCTTGGGATGGTGCTACTGCACAGTTGTCTGGGTCTTCCCAAGTCAATAATCCTGACAATTCCCCAAAGACAGACGAACCTGACAAAATTACCCAACTGAGATACTTCCAGGTACTTCAAGGCCATGTCAAGTTGGCAGTTGATGTAGATTAGGACACACTCTGAGATTCTGTACATTGTAAACTGAATTCAGAGAGGATTTTAAATGGGGCGATCACTAAAGTCAGTGATTTAAACTGAAAGCCATGAGTGTCCTACTTAGTGTCCTGTGAAGTGGGCACCAGGTTAGCTCTCTCCTCAGCTCCGGACAGAGACCCAACATCTTGCAGTGCCCAGGCTTCTGGCATGTCTGACTCTGACTGGCCACTTCCCTGTAACCAAATTATTCCCAAGAGGTCACAAAGTGGGACAGTAAATTATTTCAAATGAATTGTGAACATTCTCAGAGGTATCCCATGCTATTTTGATAAGTCGAATAGATTAGATATTTTAAATTCCCCAGTAAATCTATTTGTAATGTTTGAGTTAGCGCCTTGTCACCAAGTATAGTCATTCTTACGTGAGACTGGCCGTTTTTGCCTGACTTGTCTGCCACGTGTATCACTTATTTATTTCTTGGTTTCCTTCACATTGACTACTTAATCTGAATAACTTTATGTAAAGAGGAAACTATTTAACTGCTCATACAAAAGGAGCCTCTGTGGGCATAGTAGCAAATAATCATAAAAATAATTATATAGCTATTAAAATATGATGTGTGGGGCAGAAAAGATGACCCATACCGTTCTTAAAGAGGACTCAAGTTCAATTCCCAGTACCCCTGTCTACAGTTTCCTGTAACTAGCTCCATGAGAATCTGGTGCCCCCTTTTGGCCATCTAGGGCACCGCATTCATGTGCACATATTCACACACAAACTTGCCCCCACATATCCAAAATAAAAAAAATGAAATAAATCTTTAGATGCCCACTTGCATACACTCTTATATAAAGCACAGCCTCTGGTGACTTGCCACATTTTCTGAGACACAGGTGGCAAAGCTAATCTAATGTTTTATACTGCTAGGGAACAAACTCATGGCCTTCCGGATGCCCAGCACAAACTGTACTACCAGCTATATACCCCGCCCACTTCCCAAGCTATCGGTGACCAGAGAGAAAGAAAGAAAGAAAGCTAAGGGGAGGCTCCCATAATGCTCAGGATGTTTTTGTAGGGGATCTTAGATGCCAGTAAAATGGCTGATTTACAGACGGTGACAGTCACCTCCATGACGGGATTGCTTTGTTCTTTGCCATAGGACAAATGTGTGCAGTGACTTCTTTTTCTAGAGTAAGACTGGAGGTGCTGCAACCCTCCTCGGCTCCTGGCAGAGCTGGGCAATGCTTTCCTCTCTCTGTTCCACAGACCACAGTGCTGGGGAAAGGCCCCATGAGAAGGTGCCCACTTGGGTTCAGCTGGCTTCAAGGATGGAAATAAATCTGTATTCCCCAATGGCCTCATGTAGTGAGCAGCTCCTAGGAGCAAGGCTGGGCACTGAACTGGAGAATTCATCAGTTGGGGTTAGTCTGGAAACCAGGAAGGCAGTAACTCCAGCAGAAAGGAACATGATACGGAGAACTGGGCAATCACAAAATTCCCGTGTGAACAGAATTCAGGCCTTCCTGTCCTTAGACTTTCCCTTTCATCACCTCTCGTGTTTTAACCTTGAAACCCAGAATCCAAGCATACCTGCCTAACTTCTGTTCTTCCAGGAAGGAATCTCACTTGGGCACTGGTGGTGCACGCCTTTAATCCCAGCACTCGGGAGACAGAGGCAGGTAGATCTCTGTGAGTTGGAGGCCAGCTTGGTCTACAAGAGCAAGTTCCAGAACAGGCTCCAAAGCCATGTCTGGGAGAGAGAGAGAGAGAGAGAGAGAGAGAGAGAGAGAGAGAGAGGGAGAGAGG
>LOJH01002322.1:10201-43049 GCA_001685095.1 Ellobius talpinus | reverse complement strand
TGTGTGTGTGTGTGTCTGTATGTCAGTGTGTCTCTGGGCACATTCACACTCTTAATACTTCTGTGTTTGCTGTAAGAATCCTTAATAAAGAAACTGTATCAAATGGGGAGAGCATTTGTTTTCTATGAGCAGAAAATTTGCTCAGTACATAAATTCATTTTGAAGCATTCATTAAATTAGTGATGGACTAAAAATATTAAGGAAACTAAATCTTCACTTTGACGGTCTAAAAAGTGACAGGAGGGCATGGCCAAGGCTGTTCGTTCGCATCATGAGGTCATTTTTAAAGTCTGAAATTATAGATGACAAAGGCCAAAAGGACTCATCTTAGAAAATAAAATTGGATGTGCGCGCTTTTTTTCTTTTCCTTTGTGCATGTGTATATTTTATGTTTTTCATATTTTTCTGCAATAAATACATACTGCTTTTTTTCATTAGAAAATAAAGTGTTTTTAAACATGACAGGAATTGCAGAGGTGAAGAAGAGAGAAATCTGCAGAATTACTGAGCTCTTTTGGTTGTATAACCGGTCAGAGTGAGAAAATCAAGTCTTGCAGCTCTGGCAGCACACTGTCACTCTGGAGCTGGGCAGTGGCTTCCCAGAGTTGGCCTGGTTTATTTTGCTTTCACTTTGGAATCCTGTGTTTCTTGTGTAGCTGCCTCTGTAGAAGGAGTCCTCCCTGATCCTGTTTGTCTTAAATTCATTTCAAAACCCACTTCCTCAGGAGAAAAAAAAAAGCTTTTCCAAATTTGCCTAATAGACTAATACACAGCAGTTTTCCACTAACAAAATCTGTGATCTGTATCTGTGAACATTAATTCACCTCCATGGGAGCCGGTTTTCCCAGGAACTAGGAACAGGGAGCCTACAGGCTGCCATGGTGTTCTGAGGCTAAAATAATGCCCCTTAGCTCATTAAGGCGCAGTAAGGAAGCACAGGCAATTTCTCTGAGTCTGTCGCATAACATCCTGGTTCTAGGAGACATCGATAGTTGCATAATTAATTTTTGACTTCCAGGTAAGTGAGAGAAGGCCCAGTCTAAACAAAAGAGAGTTTTTAATGGAAAAAGAAAAGATGGTATCTTTTCTAAATCTGAGTAAAGGAGAGAGAAGGTTCTTTTCCACAGTCCTGATTTAAAAAGTCCCTGGTCTCCTGTTTGCCAAGCCTCTTCAGGACCTGCACACTTCCATATTCACTTCAGAGGGAACTGCCTCGGCTGATTGCTTAGTTTATCATCGTTTGGAGAGTGCCCATTTCAGAAGACCTCCTTACTTTGTTGTTGTTTTGGTGAAAATTTTTCATCAATTCATTAGTTCTTTTGAGAGCCCACTGAAATAGAAACTATATTCATCGTAACGTTTAGCTCCTTATAAACACCTGAAAACCTTGCGTGGCTCAACTTTTAGTGAAAGGTAAAATATGCAGATGAATGCAAGACAGGAAGTCACACGGGGTTTTAAATAGGGAATTAGTGCTTATTTTGGAAAGCCTAATAAAGCCCAGGTTCTGGACAGGATGGCCAGCCATGTCATGCAATTGTGTGAATTATTCCTTAGTTCAGGGGAAGAACATGCAGGCCCCTCCACCACTACTACTGAAAGATTTAAGTTTCACGGGAGAAATGCTGGGAAACCACAGTAAATCTCCAGCACATTATCATGGAGAGCACCCCCAAAGCCCACCTAAGTGCAGACCTAACAGGGGACTCAGAATTAGTTCCGGCCATACTACAACCCATGCAATGGAATTTTCTCTGGAGTCTCAGTTGTTTAACTGAGGCACAAGCAGGGGGGTCAAGGCTCCCCCAATCATCAGTCTACAATTCACCCTTGATGCAGGTATGTCTTTTGGTCCTCTGACCCTTGGGCACCCAAACCGTTGTGCTTAGAGGCAAGATAGGGAGTTCTGTCTAACATACAGGATGCTCCCGACTGCCTATGCCTTGGATACAGATTAGCTGACCTAAACAATTAGGGAACAGTCCAATCCCTGGTGACAATTAGGATGTTTGAGACATCCTGCTGACAGCTGTGGTGACAGCGGAGAGTAAAACTACCCCATACTGAATTAGGAAATCTGGTCCTTCTGATTTACAGGCAGGCCCCTACGGCTGCCAAATACGGGTTTTGAAAGGACTGTAAAACGACCATGAGTTGCCCGGGCCGCAGAATGGGACATGAAGGCCCGGCTCCCTACAATCTGGGCAGAGAGGCATCTGAGTCAGATGCTTCAGAGGACTGAACTGGGAAAGCAAACCGGCATGGCCTTCGCCTACAATAAGTTGAATTTAAAAAGCGAGCCCAAGTACTTTTAATGTGGTGACCCTTTATGTCTCAGAACAGCAGTTTCGAGAACACCCTTCATCTGGGTAATCCAGGAGCCCCCAGATGCCAACAAAGCACCTATTGTCATGCTACCTCTCCCTCTGGGACATGGTAAACATTTCAGTGATCCATGTGGTGAGGAAAGGGTTGTCTGACTTGAAAGTTTTTGTCTATTTACACAGGGCTAGTTTCCAATTCCTCCATCAGTTCAAGAAGCCTCTGAATGTGTTCTTAGCTGGCTCCTTCTTTAAGACATAGAAGAAGCACACATTTCTTCAAACAGCATTCTGAGGAATGTGTTCAAACCTTAAATCCCCCCTTCTCTGTGAGAAAAAGGAAAGTGGGAACGGAGACGTAGATTTTGGTTTCCACTCTTGGTTTTAGATCTTTGGGTTACAGGATATTAGAAATAAACCTAAAGACAATACCGTGAATTTTTGGAGCAGCTGGAAAGGACACCATAAAACAGGGGATTGCAATCAGGGAAGGGTGGTGGCAGCTGAACACATTAGACTCATCTTGACAAAGTCAATCCTGTCCCGCCCCTCTCGGGATATCGCCCCTGTTAGATACAGAAGGGATGTCACATAATACAACCCAAACACGTTCTCTGTGCATATTGGGTTAAGAAAACACAGTGCCTGTCATTGTCCCCAGATGACAGACATCCACAGATGGAAGGTGGGAGAATCTGACTTCCACCCAGTTCCACCTCTGCAGTTCAGGGCCTAAAACCATCCCGATCGCCATGCTCTGGCCTGGGTACTGAGTGAAACAAACTCCTATTCCTCTGTGTGCCTCTCCTGTTAGTGAAAGGAGAGTATTGGGGTGTGGCTCTCTTCTTGTCTTGGCTCTCCAAGCACACAAAGTTGTCCCTTAAACAGGCATTGCTCTCTTTAATGTGGAGTACTTTAAAATGGCTTTATTGAAGTAAAACATTTTTTTTACTGTATAAACCTACTATTCTGGCTTTTAAAATGTTTTCTCAATTTTTTTAAAGATTTATTTATTTATTATGTATACAACATTCCTTCCATGTATGCTTGCATGCCAGAAGAGGGCACCAGATCTCATTATAGATGGCTGTGAGCCACCATGTGGTTGCTGGGAATTGAGCTCAGGACCTCTGGAAGAGCCATCAGTGCTCTTAACCTCTGAGCCATCTCTCCAGCCCGTTTTCTCAAGTTTTTAAAGGCTATGGAAGCAGCAGAAATTTAGATCAGTGAAAATAGCTGTAGAAGTCTACAATATGCTTTGAATTTTACTTTCTGATTTCAGCAGCCTTCCCATGAGAATTCAACTTTGTGCTGTGGAAGGTCCCTTTGACATCCCCACTGACCACATATATGTGACTAAGGAAGAGTTTTTCTTCAGTGAGAAAACATGACCATTGTAGAACAGAAAAATCAAAGAGGAAAAAGTCCATACCACTTACAAAAAGAGCATTTGAAAGTAGACACCCTTTCTCAATTTTATGTTCAAATGAAACCCATCAGATCTTCTGGTTTTCATCCATTATTTTGAAATTATAGACAAATACTTTTGGCATTTAGTAGACTTTGCATGAGGAACTCATTTCCAATATATGATATTAAGTGTATATAATCTTCTCAACAATAAGGGCCCTTAGTTAGCATCAGGGGTAGAAGAAGTGTTACTACAATAGCACTTGGCTTTCTTTTAACTTGCAAATATTTCTGTAGAAAATAACAACATATTAATATGTAAACATACTTGGCATTTTATATCTACTGATATTAAAATATTAAAGGGTTCTAGAATTAGTATTTTTAGAAATTCAAAGTTTATCCAAGTACAGCTCTTAAGTTTATGTTTTTAGTGTTAGTGCATTTAAAATCTGACCATGAAAAAGATGTTGACCTGTATCCAATCAACTTGATAGCATATGTGATATTTGTCTATTTATGTATAAAGAATATTTTTTAAAACCATTTTAAAATTAAGGTTAAATGTTCTTATATTAAACTGAAACTTTCTTTAGAAGTTTATGTAGTTGTTTGACAAAACTAACACAGCTAGATGGCCGCGACAGTTTTATTTACAGTAGTTACGTCATTAGAACTCATCAAAAAACAGCATCCAGAGTGACTAATAAGCAAATTCTTAAGGAAATTGTGATACAGCAATCAATACTCAGGTTTTTAAAGCACATTTAGTGATTTGGGGAAGCACTCTGATCCGTCTGATACTTAAGTAAAGAGAAAAGATGAGCCACAGCAGAGAAAGTGCGATCCTATTGTGTGATGAGGGTGCAGCATAATGCACTAAAAAGGTAAAATAGAGCCCTGAAAGGTCAAATATGTACAGACTTTTTTAATTTACTAAAAAAGAAATTAATTCTAACTGAAATTGTGACAATCCTACTACTCCTTTAATCCCAAACCGTTATTTCTGTCACCTGTATAAACATACTTGAGATAGCTAAGAATACAAGTATCCAACTGACTTTTAATTACTTAGTTATTTTCCTCAGTGCTGTCCGTCAGTGGGTTTTTAATGTAAATATTTGACATGTACAGTGAGAAGGAGCCTGAGAAGATTGTTTCTCTGGAGCTGGAGAGGGGTGGGCGAATCCGGGCCTTGGAGCGCCACCCCATGGCAGACCTCGTGAAGCACACCGTGGTTCTCTAGTGCCCGCGAACCAGCTTTATTCTCTGGGCCCATTAAAAGCATTACACCTCTCCATGGTTGAGCAGTTGCTGACTTCAGAAAGCCTTTGAATTCTTCCCACTCTGACATAAAGAACTGCTGCCCCCTTGGTCCCCCAGATAGAGCAAAAGATGTGTGGATATTTGAGTAAATGAATCCTACCACAACAAAGAAAGTCTTGTGCCTTGTGAGCCATGCCAGGGCTCTAAAATACTAGTGAAATTATCGGCTTTGGTAACCACCACCAAGATTCACAATGTTTTCTATAGCATTACTTGGCAAGGAACCATGAGCTTGAATAACTGCCAAAAGGAATAAGCAAAAATAAATACAATTAACGTTTCTTAGATGTCAAATCGGAATTCGCATGTGTGAGCTGTTACGTTTAGAAAAATGAGAAACACAATAGGATGGGATTAGAAATCAGAACAAACACAGATAAAATGCGCTGTGAAATGGCAATTAAGATCCTTCCTGGAATAAAGAAAGACTTTTGCTTTTTGTTTTTGGTTTTGTTGTTTCTGTTTTTACAGCAGTATATTTCTCTCCTCCCCACCCAACTGATCCCTCTTACACAGAATAAAAAGGCCATTTTTACCTTTCCAGTGTTCCTTCCAAAGTTATTTTTAGATAACGTGGAATAATGTCATTGAAAACATACTTGTCACTTCTATATCCACCGTTGCAGAATGGAGGTATGTTCATAACATTAACTCTAAGGCTGTTTGTATTAACAAAACAATATTTTCAATTTCATTTCAATATTAATAAATTCTCCACCACACTCATACATACACACACCCCACAGGGGAAAGTCGTGAGCAGATGTAATCAGCCCAGACCCAGGCTCTTCAAGAAAGGACCTGGAACAAGAGGATTCAGTCTGGGCCAGCGTTTTTGGACCCACACATCCTCTCCCTTGCTGGCAAGAATCTTCCAGCCGACTTAACAGGAGGTTTGGCTTAACAGAAGGCCTTTCCAGGTGTAATTGGGGTGGAAACCAGCAGCACTGATTAAGGAAAGGAGAGAAAATTATGTGAAGAAAGTTCAAACAGTGCAAATCTTTCCAGGGAAAGTGCTCGGAAATGTGCACAGAGCAATTGTGAAACAGCTCTCCTCCTCTCACCCAAGTCTCCTCCGGTGGCCTCTGTCTACAGGATTGCCACTGTCCTCTCTTGTTGGGGCTTCTCTTTTTCAGGATAGCACTGATAGCATGGCATGTCCCTGAGCCGAGCCTCTGTCTGCCCTCTTCCAGCAGAGAAGGAATGTCTCCAAGTTTTAAAGATGGACGATGAAACTTGTTCACATAAATATGTTACAAGTTTCAAGATGGCTCAGCAATAGACCATACACACACACACACACACACACACACACACAAATGAACAAGCTTTCAAAATAAAAGGCAGCATGAAACAAATGGACATCCTTTTAATACTTCATATTCCAACTTAACATTACTATATTTTCACAAATTTTAGAGTATAGCAAATACATTATACAGTAGGAAACAAAATTACTCTTCATAGTCTAGCTTAACATTGCTTTATTTTCACAAAGTACAGAATGTAGAGAATATGAAGCTTTTATAAAATATTTATTGTGTAAATAATAAACACACTAAGAATTCCAACCCAGCTACACTTCTGAAGTTCCCACCGCCCCTTCGTTATGCCTCCCTTCCCACCTTGACTCCTATGATATTCATTTCCTTTTTAAAATATAATTTTGCCATCTATGTGAATAGAAACTGAAAGATTTCACATTTTTATCTGTTGACCTTTAGAGAGAGAAGTTCATCTTCCTGAGGGTGGAAATCTCAGAGTGGCCATGGACATCCACTTCTCTCTCCTAGCCAAGGCTTCAGTTTCCCAGGATACACAGCCCCTCCCCAAGGAAGCCTTAAAGTTTTCCCTATTCCATTTTACCCTGTGCAATTGTTAAGCTGTGGGTTACCGTTTGTGTGTGGATGGAAAGTAAGAACCAGGGCCTTCTGTGGATCTAGTCTCCATCCTGAGGGTAGGCTTCTATAGAGCAGGAGTAGGGGTGATTTCAAGACGGAAGACCCACCATTCTGTTACTCCAAAACACAGCTCAATACTCAGCTAATTCTTATGGGCTAGAGTAACTCCTTAGATCTAAGGCTGTGTTCGAGAGCTAGTAATCCCGAGACAGGTGCCCTGCTCTGCTCTGCTGTACCTGCTATGGATTCATGGCTATAATAAAGCCGCAGCTTGGCTTCTAGGATCCTGGTCTACAGAAAAAAGTGAAGGTATGACAATAGAGAGATCGCTAATGGGAACTCTTGAAGACCTGTATTGACAACTCTTAACAGCCATATCGGGGAAAAATACTAAGTGCTTTGAATGTGAGTCGGCATGCCAGCAGGGACTGATACGCAGGGCATCCATGCTGGATGGTGGTGACAGAGGCTGCCTTCCCAAGGCAGGTTGCCCAACACCAAATTTCCTCCCCAGATTTCTTTCTAGTGTTTTATTGTTAAAGAAAACCCAGTAATATATGTAGAAGGTCAGTGTGGAAACCAGTACAGGGAGAAAATAACTGAAAGAAGATGTTGCCAAGGTAATGATCAGCCCAGAAAACATGGATTCCTCCAGGCAATATGCCGAGCCATCTTGCAAAAGACACTATGGTGCTTAAATTAGTAAAGTATCTGTCTTAGTTAGGATTACTATTACTGCAATCAACACCACGACTAAAATGCAAGTTGGGGGTCGGGTTTATTTAGATTACACTTTCAAATCATAGTTCTTCATTAGCACTGGAATTATTAGTGCACACCATCATGCCCAGTTTTTAGACTTGGCTTCTGGAGACTGAGCCTCCTGCTTACCCAGCAAGCACTTTAGCAGCTGAGCCATCTCCCCGTCATCCAATGTCTTTTCTAAATTGAGATCTGACTGTTGAAATAACACACCGCCACTAGGCCTTTATAAGCTCCGTCTCCAGAGAGATTCTTGCAACTGCCTTACGAAATCTAACAGTGCAAATAAACATATTTGTAAAGGAACTGTCAAGATTCTGGAGGCTTGCAAGAAGGTTATTATGAGTTATTCTAAAGCTCTGAATCATTCTTCCCTGTGGTAAATTCAAAGCCAACAGATTCAAGGAACTTTAAAATAAATCTAATGATTTTTCCGGTCCCACACAGTGAACAACAAGGTCTCACACTGACACACATATGCACGAATGGATTTCAAGATGATATGTAAATTATAGTATAAAGAATAATGTCTATGCAACTAAAGCGCTAATAATAACTGTAAATAGCAACACAGACAGACATGTGATCGCAAAGAAAGCTAAGTATTTGCTTGCAATTTCCCAGATTCTCCTAGACTTTAGTTGACAGTAATAACACATAGCATTACTAGTGACATTATCTTCTGAGATGGGATTGTTCTAATATGCTACTGCCTTACACTGAAACTTTAAATTGCACGTGTGATGTCTGAATAACGGAGAGTCAGTTTCCCATTGGAATGACAGGAAATGCTACCAAGTGTATGAGCAGAAGGGGAGAAAAGGAAGTCCACAGAACTACAGAGGTGCACATTTCTTTACGAGACTGTGTATGCATCTATACAGACTACGAAAGAGGAACCAGCTATTATATTTTGATTGGTCATTTAAAATCTAAAAACTAAAAACCATTGCTAAACATTTTTTTGTTTCTTTCTTTGTGTTTTAAAATGTCTCCATAGCATATATTAATTGTGCATAGTAGACTCCATTATAACATTTTCATATATGAACAACATATTTCGATTGTATTCGCCCCATTGCTCTACCAAATCCTCCCCCACATTCCCCTTCCCTACGAGCCCAACTTCCACTTTCATGTCTTCTTTTCAATGATGTTCCTATTGGCATATAATTCATTTATCTTTCAGCATCAGCCTTTATTATGCAACTTTACTAAATTTTGCCCTAATAGAAAAAAAAGTATTTCTGGTACTGCAGTAACAAATGTCTCCATCCTTTTTTAGACTAACTCAATACAGAGTCTTTGAATTTGTTTCTAGGAGTGTGTTTTTCTCTGAACAATCACTTCAACGTTGGAAACATCAAACCTCAACTCCCCTCTCTCAAATAACCATGTTTTGAGAAATGTCCAAATATTTTGTATTCTCAAATCCCTGAACAGAAATATTTTTAAGCCCTTATTACCTATAAAAACTTTTCCAGAAAGCAGCATGGCAAGAAATAAATAAAAAAATGCATTTTGAAATAACCACTGCTTACAAAAAATCATTTACAATAATGCTCTGAACTTTTTAAAATATCAATTTAGCCAGTAAAAGTCTGGGAGAACGGGATGATGGACATGGAGCAGAATTATGCTGTTCTGAGATAACACGGTCGTCACTAAACAGGAATCTGTCGAGTCCTAGAAACGATGTAAGTTTCACCATTCCTGCATTCCCATCCAGGGAGCTGCAAATCTGCTTCCTGTTGTTTGTTTTAAATACACTATTTGGAGGCCTGAAAAGGTGACATTATTGAAAATCAGTGCTTCAGTTAGCTGTGAAATTGCCTGATGGCTTTCGGGGTCTGGCTCTGTGGTGGATGAAACATGAGTTGCGAACTTGGGTGCTAAATAATTCCATTGCACAGGCACTGATTTACGGAGCCACGTTTGACTTATAATCAGAAAGCAAATCTAATTAATAAAAAAAATAAACTCGCCTGTGGATAACTCTCGTTCTGCAGTCTGCACCTCTTTGTTGTGAAGCACCTCTTATTTGGGCTGGTTTGAATATCAAAGTGCCGCAGCCCTCCCAGAGCCCACGGGTTCCCTGCAGGTTCTGCACATCTCTGCCATCCTCCTGAGGAAGGCTTGCACCCGTGCCTTGGGGCATCTTTCAACACAAGTATCAGATTTGCCTGTAATTCTGAAGTAAATGTTTTCGTGGTCTGTCACCTTGATTTTATTAAAGGTGTTGGGTTCAAAACATTAACAAAGGTTGAAAAAAAATTCCGATAGAGGTTCTGAAACGTTGGAAATTTATAACTGCCAACCATTTTCAACCTTTTATCAATTGTTTGCACATGGCACAGATCTCAAATTAGTTAAACAGGATGCCACAGATGTGTTCCAATACTTAGCTAGCTTTTTTTTAACTGTAACACTTGAATACTTAGATTGCAGGCAAGCCAGCTAGATTCAGGACTCTGTTTTACATTTTAAGGAGCATTTTGCCTTGCTTGCTCTGGTTAGTATCAAGGCTTTTCAGAGAATATAATTTGAATATTTAAGAAAAAAAATTCAGTTGATGTCAGCCTCGGTGGTTTAACAATCTCTTTTGAAAAGATTCTATTTCTAAAAACCAGCAGGCTAGAGACTAATTTTATTAAATCTGTATTGACTTTCCAAGCTTTTGCAATAGAGAGGCTATCTGAATTTTGCTGTGCAGTTTTGTTATCTTAAATAATATTTGCACAATTTAGAAAAAGCTGGTCTAAAATTAAAAATTCAAACAATTTGAGGGCTGTATGCGCAATGTATGCACACATGATGTATAAACTGGTGCGTGATTTCAGAACTTAGGCACACTGTAAGAATGCCACCACCACCCCGTTTTTTTTTCTTAAAGGAAACGTCCCTTGGAGACAGAACTACTTGGCAGAGACACACTTCTAAGCTGCATAGAGTCTGAGCTGCTGAACTCAGTGCAAATTTTAATTAAGTGGCAGGAGCAGCCCACTCCCCAAGTGAAGCATTCCTGGCCTCCTGATAGGTCGGAGAAAACAAAACAACTGGCTTTCAGGGGGCTCCTGTGCCGTGCCTGCCGTGTGGTTGACTTGTGTGTGGTCTCTTCCACTTTTTCTGTAGTCTGTTTGGGAACCAGGTCGGGATGTGTTTCTGTTGGCACTTGTGAATATATTCATACATCTCTCAAATGCTCTGTTGGCCTGAAAAGCTGGTAATTCGAGCCTGGGGCTGTGATAGACAGTTCTCTAGCATCTGCATCAGCATGGGCCATGGGGTTTGTCAAAAAGGAAGAGACAGATACAGTCTCCAAAGCAAAAGAAATAGTACCATCGCAGGGCCAGCCATGGTTTGCAATCAGTCTTCGGCCTTCTTTTCTTTTCTTTCTTTCTTCCCTTTCTTTTTTTTCTTCATTAAAAAAATGTGCTTTATCCAAGAGTGGTTTAATCTCTAGTTGGGGACAGTGATGAGAAAACCATGCCCCGTGGTCAGGTTCATTAGCTGGGTTCTGAGTCACAGCTTGAGAACTGAAATGAGACACACAGTTTTCCATGAGTCTCTGGACTCATTGAAAGTCAGAGAGCTGTAAATGCTCTACCCACTCTTTGGCAGAGATGTTGGTTGCAGGGTCTCGCGTCCTCCTTCACACTGTGCCCACGAATATGCAGCTATGTGGACAGCATCTCTGCTATTAAATAAACTCGTATCTCTACGTAAGTGTTTAGCACAGAAAAAATGAAACTGTTTATGACATCCAGCCATTTATATATTTCTGATACAGTTAACATGCATCTTACTTCAGGTAACCTAAAGAATTCTTTTATAGTCTATAGTTGATTGACAAATCTGGCTCTCAGGGCCAGGTCAGTCCCACCTACTGTTGTCACTGTGTTTTTGTGAAGGCGTTTGCTCGTGGATTCACTTTGTGTACAGCAATGTGCACTCAGAGTGGCATTGTTCTTCTTGTTTCCAGGAACTAACAACAGCAATGATACACATGGGTAATTCTGATTTTTCCCCCCAAAATGGGCAAGTAGCAGAGCACCATGTCCTGATGGCTGTCTGTTAATGAGTACAAAAATAAGCGATTTTGAAATGAATCATCCAACACAACATTCTAAAAGCCAAAGCCACACAGTCACCGCCTAAGCCATTCTTGCTGGTTGCATCTGCAAGTATTTTCTTTTCCTTCCAAATTTCAGCCCCATTAGTGAAGACGTGACTGTTCCCCTGTGACCTCTCAGCTCACCTCAAATTTTAGGAGATCAGCTTCATCTTTCTTCCTAACCCTTCTTACTGCACCGCATATGCCCCCACCCCTGTCAGCGTCTGTCAGCCTTCAGCATCTCTTATCTTAGTCCTCACCATTTCAGGGAAGCCCACTCCCTCCTTCAGATCCAGGACTGAAAATGAAGCGTAAATCTTACGGGCTAATAAGCACGGCAGTTACTTCAATAAAATGTTACTTAAAAGTCAATAGGCTGCACATGTTAAAGACATTAGAGCTGTTAACAGACCGTTGTAAAGCAAGCAGAATCTTTAATAACCTGCGAGCGATACTGAACCGTTCCATTCTCAGGGCAGGGTTAGCTGGCAAGGAAGCTCTGGCCATAAGGTACCAACCACTCTTGCTGTCTCAGAGTTAACAGCAAGCCAGGATCCAGGGCTAAAACCTGTTTGTTTGTTTGTTTGTTTTTTCTTCCTACTAGCTTCAGCTCACAGAACTGCAGCTGGGTGCTCCAGTGCCCTGCATCAGATTTAACTCTTTAAAACCTGAATCCCCAGCCTCCATCTGACATAAGGAGACAAGCAACTAGAGGATGGTGAGGGAAGGCGCAAAATAGCCGCAGGCTGCGGCGACCTTCTGAAGATTCTGGGCCAAACCCGGGACCTTACCAGCGCCACATGCTTTCAGAGTCCAAACTGGAGGCTCAGAAAAGACTGACAAGAAAGAAACACAATACAACCGGAAAAGACAACCAGGTGAATTAGTCCTGTAGCATCTTGTTCCGTTACCCCCTGAAGCAAAATAGGGCATCAGTTCTGTCTAAGGAAGTAGGATGCTTGTTTTAAACAGTTGCTTTCAAAGATGTGCAATGAAAGACAGAGAAGATGAAGCATGAAAACCGAGACTACTACAGCCTCTTGCTACTTTGAGTGACCACCCCCACCCCCGTCTCCAGGCACTCAATGGGGAGTGCAGTCTCCATGCTGAAGAAAGAAAAACACGAGGAGACACAAATTTTCTTTGTAATTTAAACCACTTTTAAATTTGTCAAATGTATTTAAAACCTGAATTATTAAAATAATGAAAATTGGCTAGAAAGACTATTGTAGATTTAAAAAAATTCCCTAATAGCAATTCATCTTATATATGATTATTATTTTTCCCCAGGGTTAGAATTTATAGATATATCAGCCTAAAGTCTGAGAAAGTCATGCAGTTACAAACACAAATACATCAGGAAGGATAAACAAGTTAGAGGCTGGATCGAAGTTGAAAATTGTTACAAAATGGCTATGATAACTGAACAGAAGTTTTCTATGAGAAGGTCCCGTAATCTCAGCACTGGGATCACCCACACTTTTATTTCATATATTCCATGTCTTTATAGGCATGTGAATGATAGATCACAACAACAGCTGTTTGCATTTACATCTGTCCCCTTCAGAGTTTAATAACACGACTTTTTGTACTTTCCTTAGTTCTTAAAGGTCTGTTTGTTTTTGTTTTATGTGTATGAGTGGTTGCCTGCATGTATGCGTATGCCCCACTGCATGCAATGCCTAAAGAGACCAGAAGGGGGCATTAGATCTCCTAGAACTGATGTCAAACAGCTGCCACGTAGGTGCTAGGAACAGAACCAGGTCCTCTGCAAGAGCAGCCAGTATTCTTACCCGCTGAGCCATCTCTCCAGCCTCAATGTTTCCACGACTTTCTATCTTCATTACGGTAATTTAAACTATTCCACTGCATAGTCATACAAAATACAGACATTGCTTCAGCATACACTTCTCTGGTCTTTTGGGGGCGGGGATTTTATTTGCAGAGCTCGTCCAGTTTTTAAGATGTTAATGGGAACCAGGTGAGAGAAATTGATCTAAATAAGGCATGTGCAAAAGAGAGCTGCAGATGTGGGAGTCAGTCCTCTCAACCCACACGTGAGTTCTAAGATGCGGAGGAAGCCGATTTGGGGTTGAGATAATTCAGAAGAAGGATAATGACAGATGATGGCACAACATGTCAGAAAGAGAGCACGGAGGGTGGGACAGGAAGAGAGTCCCCAAACTCCCCAACAGTAAAGTTAACATTGGCATCCAATGTGGGAACCAGGCCAGAGACAGCAGGAAACGAGGGCAGCCCTGGAAACATCACAGGATGTACTCTATGTACTGACGGCAGCGGGAGACTCCCGTGGCACTTTCGAAGGGGCTGGAAGAAAGCGCTACAGTGTCAGATCTCTGCGAGCTTTTGACTGGTTACTTCATTGTTTCAGAATTTGCTCCCCAAGTCTGCTTCTACCTGTAGCACGGAGTGAAGCCAAGGGTAACATTTTTCATATTTAGCTCCCCTTAACTATCACATGAGGGTGAGAGCCTGGAACGGTCCCCCTGGCTTATTGTGTGGGCTAATGAGGGGTTGTAAAGCATGATATATGTGTAGTTTGTGGTGTGAAATATTTAACACCTCTCTTGAGAAAGAAAATCCTAATTGTCCACCTGGAACTGTCTCGCTCGCCAATTAATCCCAGTTTGGGAGATTGACATAGAAGGTCCCACATAATCTAACACATGCCTACAAAGGGCTTAGACAGGTGAGGAAGTAAAACCCCTCCCTAAAAACCAAATCACAAGGCCCTTTGGAGGAATTACTGCCAGCAGTAGAGCAGCCAACCTACCCCTGTGCATCGCAGGTAATATTTTCATAAAAGAAGTTTCCTTTTGCTTGGGCTGCCTGGCAAGACCATTTACAAAGTAACGAGTAGCTACTGAAGCTGTCCAGGGACATTTTTCTATCCAGGGAATTTTCATTATGTTAAACATTTGGAAATTTCAACTAAAGATAATTGCAGGTAAGCATCCACCCACAGATGTATTTATTTTCCATTGTATTGTCTTAAATGGGCACTTTTACAAACATAAAAAAAAGACCTCCTTCCTCTACGTTTCAGTCCTCTGGGGAACAATTCCATGGAATTATTCAGCAGCCAAGTTTGCTGTGTGTCATGGACTGGGTAAGGACACAGAGAAAGTTGCTCCCTGTGGCACTGAAAGTAGCAAATCATTTTTTTTTACCTGAATGGTTAATAGCTACATTCATCACACTCCACTAACAAGGCTGCCCACACACAACACCCCTCATTTGCTTTCACCCCACTCTTCACAGTTTATCAGAAAGACCAAGTTGGCCTCAGCATCAATTTGGTATTCCAACTGACAGTGCATGGGCTCTGGTGGTCCTGTTGTCCTACAGTGGCATGGCCTAATGCAGACTGCCTGCCTTCTCTTACCATTGACCACGTCCAGGTATGACCCACAGTTCAGATATGTTGCAGTATTTATGCCTTTGTGTAGGAAAGCTTTAGATGAGCCACCACCAGTTTAATAACCACAACAATAATCTTTAAAATGAACTTTTAGAAATGACTTAAATGTGTTTTGCATTCATGCCTTGGAATAATTCAGAAGATTTACTGATGAAATAACTGATTTTTTTCCCAGGGAATTCTCTATTGATTTCAGATCTCTTTGATAATTGTTAAACATGACTGAACCAAAGAGGTATGCATTTAACCTGTAATTCCCTGCTGATAGATCTTGCTTACCTATTTGAAGTTTTGTTTTCTGTTGCTGAGTTTGGCATTTATTAGTAGGGTGTGGCATGCTTACAGCAAAGTCCTTTGCCAGCATTAACAGCTTGGAAACCATGAGAGCCTGGCTTACCAGGGATATTTGAAGTGGCTTTGGATCCTGATGACTAAGTGTCTTAGTCAGTGCTCTTCTGTTGTGAAGGGAATCCATGACTCTTATAAAGAAAGGTATTTAAATGGGACTTGCTTACAGTTCAGAGGTTTAGTCCATTATTATCATGGTGGGGAGCATGGTGGGATGCAGGCAGACATGGTACTGGAGAGTAGCTGAGAGTTCTACATCTGGATCTGCAGGCAGCAGGAAGACAGGGACAGTGGGCCTGGGGTGAGCATTTAAAACCCCAAAGCCCACTCCCAGTGACACACTTCCTTCAACAAGACTACACCTACTCTACCCCAACAAGGTCTCACCTCTTAATCCCTCTCAAGGAGTGCCACCCCCTTTGAGCCTTTGGGGACTATTTTTATTTAAACCACCACACTAATTAGTAATGTAAAGACCCCAAGTAAGTCGTTTATTCTCTCCAGGTTTCCTTTCCTTCTGTTTAAAACAGGTTTTATTCTACATGAGTTTTTGTTGTTATTTGTTTGTTTTGTTTTGCTTCCCTGAAAGACACTGAAAATGTTATTTTTCTTAGAGTATAGTATGAACTGTAGTCTCGCATGGAAGCAGGTGAAACCTTCATGGACTAAAACAAAAATATTTTTCAAGGAGAACGTTTAATGAAGTTCTTTAGAATGAAAAAGGAAAGGCATGCTGGGATAGCATAGAACTGGAGCCTCTGGAAGTCACCCTGTAAGTCCAGACTGGTCCTCGTGGTTGGCAGTCCTAGAGTGTCCCTTCTGGTTCTTTTCAGGAACATAAAGAAATGAACAGATCTCTATAAACAGAGGATTACCTGTATAAGGCATGCCCTAAGGGTTTCCACAGAGGACTCTGAGCTTGGCAGCAGCATTGGTGACAGAGTGTTGTCCCCTGGCAGCATTAGGGAGGGAGGCCGAGCATCATTAGATCTTGAGATATGAAAAATGAGGAAGTACAGAGTTTGATTAAACTGAAATGTTTGGGAGCTAGAGGCCCCATAATTTACCACAGATACATTTAGTTGAGGCTGAGTCACACCCTGGACTCAGCAGCAGCCCCTTTCTTCCCTGAATGTATCCTACCGCAACCCTTCCCTTCTACAGTCTCCAAAGTGAGCAGCCTTTGCTGATCCCTGGTTGCCTTCTTTTACATATAAATCCCTGTAATGTACTCCCAGGCTCATTCTGACTATGGTTTAGAAGAGAGTCAGTCTTTCTTAAAGTCCTTTTTCTTTAGTGAATATTCTTTCATTCTTTCATTATGCTTGGTTTTATAGTTAACACTAAGAGGGCAACTGTTTCTGCCTTTCTTACTGCCAATATCTTTGTAGAGGTGGGGCTTTATTATAACCCCTGCACATCATCCACGCATAAACACACTTGCTGTGGTTGGAAGGAAAACAGAGACCTCTATGACTCTGCAATTGAGGAGATGGATGGCCTTGAACTCAGTCTTTTCCTTGCAAGTCTCTTGCATTTCAAACATTCATTTCCTCCCCTGCTTTTCCTGAAATCCCAAGTACCCGTGAAATACATTGTCCAAATAGAGATGCACACTGTAGATACAAACAGCCTTGAACATGGTAAAGGGTTATGGGATCTCTAAGGAGGAAACAAGATGCTTTATTCTTGGGCTCACTTGACAAATCTTCACACAGAATATCTCATCGAACCAACAACATTTCAGAAATGCTGCATCCACAATGTGATGTTACATGTGGGCTTCTTCCCCCCACCCCTTTTTATTTCTCCTTTTTCCTTTTGACATTGAATGGCCTTAGCATCAGGAAGCACACGAAGCAGAGGCCATGGTGAGAGTTGAAAGATGGCAAGACAAGGGTGGGGAGTGGAGAAAGTTAGCAGTCATTTAACCCGCCTGCCCATAAAACCAACCAGTTAAAGAGCTCTAGCATTTCTTCACACTGGTCCAGGGAGAATTCATCAATTAGTGCTTTGCAAACAGATCTTTGGGGACAGTACCCAGCAAATGCAGTAATCATCAGCTCACAACCACGTCCATAGCATGTGGTGACGGCATGTTGACTCTGATGGTGAGCAGTTGCTGCTGATGATAAGGCTGCGAACTTTAAATCATTAAACGTGCTTTGCTTTGTGGTTTTGAGGCGCCCTCCCCCCTGGCAGATGTCATAGAGTAAAGCTATATCTTGAGTGTGTTCCTGAAACCCAAAGCTAAGAAGGAAAATCATCAAAGGGCACGGAGATCATAACAAACACGTTCTGACAAAGCCCCTCCTGTGAGTGTCGCCTAGGAGAAGTGACATGATAGGTTAATTCTACTGTCCCACCTCTCTCCTGGTAAGGAAAAATTTTGCCAGCTCAGTTTGCAGTACACCGAAGTTCACAGTGAACTGTCAGCCTCAATCAACTTCCCATCTGCTTTTATTCATTCTAAACACAAAGCATCATGAAAAAAATGTTTTGATGATCAAATACTCTCTCAGGAGGCTCTTTACTCCTTAAAATGGAGAGAGCAATTTGAGAACAATTTATGAAAATGGATAATCTTCTGAAAAGCCCCCATGTGATATTATCTGCCCACTCACATTTGCCAGCACTGCCTCATAGAACAAAATTTTCTCCTCCTAAAGGAAAAGCAGAGGGTGGAAGAACCAGTGCCCAGAAATGTATCTGACGGCCGGGGAAATGGGGAATTAGGGCTGCTCGGAAAACAAAGACGGGCCAATAGCTTCGACCTGTAACTTCTGCTTGTCCTTCAACTCTTACCAAGTTTTGATCTATTTACTGATTTCTCCAAATAGTATCTGAACTGCCCCTGTATGGGGTTCACCCTCTGTCTCTAGACCCCCAAGCCATGCATTTCAATGTGTGAGCCACTCACTTGTCTTCTAATATCAGGTTCCTTTGTGACACTCTGCTGTCCAATGCTCACATGGACCAGGTATGTTCTAGTGACACATGCTCCCACAGACTAGCTGTGCTGTGGCCTTGTTACTTCTGCTGTTCACTTTGTCTTAGTGACTGACTGAAGTTTAAGATTTCACAGAATCGGTTTTGTACTTTCTGCCACATACCGGGGAAATGGTCACCTATTGGACATGCGGATGACCACGTAGGAAGTAGTGTTCTCATGTGTTTGTGGAAGAGGGAGAGTTTGCTATCATACCATATCAGTAAAAGTCCATCAAAATAATTATGGTGGAACTTTCTATGAATCTTCCAAGGTTTTTTTGACTCTTACATGATCATAGAGGATTTTTTTCCCTAGCTATAAGAGTCATAGGTATGTATGTTAAGCTGGGCAGTGGTGGCACATACCTTTAATCCCAGCACTTGGGAGACAGAGGCAGGCAGAAAAAAAAAGAGTCATAGGTATGTATGTCTTCACAAGTATCACATTTGGTGGCCTCAAAAGAATGGTCACATTGCTTTCTATAAATTCTGGGGCTCATCATTAGTAGACAATGCCAACAAGTCCAAGGAAGGCTACCTGATTCTGGCTGCATTGCGCCTTTCTGAGTTCCCACACCTCTCACCTTCAAATCTGATACATCAAGAACAGCAATATTCAGGTTATCCCCTAGAGGTCTGTCAATTAGAAAGCTTTGACTGCATGGTCTGCCAGAGGCCAGAGCAGGTGAGCTTTAAGGTTGTAGAAGGAAAAAGAAACTTATTGACAATAGATTTTTTTTTACATATGGTACAATGTTTGCCAAGAGACCCTCTAAATCACAGGTATTTGCAATGGCCCTTGGGATCACGGCTCTCACGCCCAGAGCCTTGTATATTTGAAGTTTGGGGGGAGATATTTTAAGCCTAGATGAAGCATTTCTTCCTTCACTAGCCTTTGCAGTGACCTATTGAAGCAGAGAATTTTACTACATTTGACATTATTTTTTTTAATGTAGACTTAGTCATTTGAATATCAGTTGATGTACCCCGACGCTCTTATATAGCTTTGCTTCAGGAGGACCTGGTTTTGCTTTCTGTTGTTTTTCTTTAACTTTCACTGTGGGCAGCACTTTTAATGCTATGGGGTTAGACTGTAATCCATAGTTGCTGTATCTAATCTGTTGATAGCAAGGTGAAGCCAGAAGACTCCCTCGTCATGAGCCTCAGTAAGTGGAATGGGGTTCTCTCAAAGCTACCTGTCAAGAGCAATTGGGCAGGGACTGAAGTTTCTCATTTTTAAACGAATTCTGAAAAGTAAATTGATCATCTAGCCAAATTCCAAATAGTGAGTTTGATCAGCCAGATGAACCCTGAATAGTAGTGTCTTCCACACTGGGCCATAAAAGTTTGTGTTCCTCTTTCTCCCTTTCCCAACTCTAGTATAAAAATACACTGAATGTAGGAGAATGTGTGTGTGTGTGTGTGTGTGTGTGTGTGGTGCTGGGGCACCACTCTGGGCAGAACCCAGTCTCCCAGGTGCCAGGAAAGTGCTGCTACCGTGGGGCCAGCCCCCTGCAGCCCAGCTGAACCTCATTTTTCTTATCTCTGAAGGAGAAGAGTCACTGAAAGCTTTGGGCTGGTGGGGTCCTGTTAGCGTGGACTAGATAAGGAGAGCGAGCGGAGCATTAGCCGCTCTCTGCACTGAGCTGTTTTCATTATTTGATTGAACCTGCCCGCAGCCTGGTTAATTGGGTTTGTTCCCTTACTTTGGAAAAACACAGACTTATTTCTAGCAGGCTCCTGTTTCATCAACTTGCCCAAGGGCACACGGTCTGAGAGTGTGTGCCAGGGTCGAAGATGATATACTCCAAACGATGAAGGCAAATTGAGGTTCATAGAGGGTAAACGGAGCCTATGTAAGGTTATAGCATTTGAGTAGAGGAAATTGTCTAAGACAGCACTGTTTAATAGAAACTCTATGCAAACCACATAGGTGTTCCACATAGTAATTAAAAATTGTAGTTATGGGGGCTGGCTGGAGAGATGGCTCAGTGGTTAAGAGCACTGATGGTTCTTCCAAAGGACCTAGGTTCAATTCCCAGCTCCCACATGGAAGCTCACAACTGTCTATAACTTTAGTTCCAAGGGATTAGACACCCTCACACAGACACACATGGAGGCAAAACACTAATGCACATTAAAGAGATGTAGCTACATTGAAAATACAAAGAGATAGGTTGGCCAGATGCCCAGTGTGTAAAGGTGCCTGCCCATGCCTGAGGACCTGAGTTCTGGGGACTGAAAATTGTCCTGTTTTTACACATGTGCCCTGACATGTGTGCACTCTCAACACATGTGTATACAGTACACACAATAAATAAATACATATAATTAAAAATTAAAAATTATTTTAAAATTTCAAAAAAATATGCTAAGTATATGGATGTTTTGCCTGCATGTATGTCTATGAACCACGGGCATGTCTGGTGCCTGAGGAAGCCAGAAATGGTGTCAGAGCCTATGGAACTAGAGTAACAGATGGTTGTGAGCAAACATGTGTCACTAGGAAGCAAACACAGGTCCCCTGGAAGTAACCAGTGCTCTTAACCAATGGGCTGTCTCTCCAGTCCCTAAAAATTTATTTTAAGGGCAGGAGAGATGGCTCAGAGGGTAAGACCACTGGTTGCTCTTCCAGAGGTCCTGCGTTCAATTCCCAGTAACCACATGATGGCTCACAACCATCTATAGTGAGATCTGGTGCCCTCTTCTGGCCACAAGCATACATGCAGGGAGAACATTGTATCCATAATAAACAAACAAATAAATCTTTTAAAATGATTTGAAAAAAACAATTTGGATGTAGCGGTGCATACCTTTAATCTCCAAATAAATAAATCTTGAAATAGAGAGAGTGACTTGTGTTGGAGAGATGGCTCAGTGATTAAGAGCACTTGCTGCTATTGTAGAGGACCTGCGTACAGGACCCAGAACCACATGGTGGCTCACGACTGCCCGGAATTCCAGTTCCAGGAATCTGGCGCCCTCTTCTGGCCTTCACGGGTACCAGGCACACATGTAGTGCATATGCAAACATGCAGCCCAAACACTCATACACACAAAAATAAAAATAGAGTCAATTAGCAACAAAGATCTTCAGGGATCATGTCAACAAACCATTTTTTAATGAATATTTACTGAAATTGATTGATTGTGATTTAATCTCGAGTAGTCCAGGCTAGTCTTGAACTCTCTGTGTATGGGAGGGTGACTTCGACTTCTGACCTTCTTATATCTGCTCCTTAGGTACTGGGATTACAGGTGTGTATATACTCTGTTTATGAAGTGCTGGGAATTGAACCCAGGGTCTCACATATGCTAGGTGAGCGCTCTACCAACCAAGCTAAGTCTTCAGCTCTTTGCTATGTTTCAGATAGTGTTTAACCTATCTGGACTTGCCTGCTTCTTTCGACTCAGGAGTTCAGGTTTTTTGGCTTGGTATTTATTTATTTATTTGAGACAGGATTTTGCTGTATAACCTTGGATGATCTGAAACTCACTTTGTAGACTAGGCTGGCCCTGTCACAGAGATCTGCCTGCCTCTGCTTCCTGAGTGGGATTAAAGGCCTGTGTGCCACCGACCTAGGCCAAGAGTCTGATCGTTTACTCAGTGGAGTAACTATGAAGCTGCCTAGCTAAGGTTCAGAGAGCCTGGCTCACCAGCCTGCAGTGTGGGCACCGAGTCCCAGGGTGAAGAGAGACACAGGGAGGCAAGAACTGGGTCGTATAGTGAGTCATGTCCTGGGAGAGTCTTCTTGGCTCCAGATCAGCCAATCACCCTTTAGCAGCTCATCCTCTAACATCCAGGATCAGCTAGCCATGTCTGTCCTCTTGTCAGGCTAAAATGGACACAAGTCTGTTTTGAAGCGGAATGTCGCACGCTGAGGCTGAGGGAGAGAGGTCCGCTCAGACCCCAGCGTATAAACTCGCAGCCACTTTGAGCTGGTTGGATAACTGTGTGCGGTGGAACAGTTTCCTTAGCCGTTCTGAATCAAGAGCTGTCTTTTCATGAAAGAGACGTGAGAATTAGCTCTTGTAGATGGGGCAATGATCCAGGAAGCGTGAGTCAACGCTTGGAAAACCGCCTGACACAGAGGAGGTGGGTGGTGGGCACTAGCCATTAATATAGCGGCTGTGGTGGCTGGGATGGGCAGTTTGGCCTGCTCAGAATCCCCAGGGCATGGCAGATCTGGGGGGGGGAAGGGGAGGCCTTTCAGAGGCCTGAGATGGTGGTGATGGTGGCGGTGGTGGTGATGGTGGTGGTGTGTGTGTGAGAGTGTGTAGCTAGTAGAACACTAGGCTGTGTGGCCTTGAGCACTGGCCAGCTGCAAATCAAGGGCACGAGGCCAGAGCTCTAACTCCCTTTCTGCTTGCTTGTCTAGTAACACTCAAAGTCTTGAGGGAGGGGACTGAAAAATGTGTTTGTGACCAGGGCTCCTACCGACCAAGGAGAGGGCGCCCCCTCGTGGCCAGACTGCCTCCCCTACTCCATGAGTGCAGAAAAATCAGCAATGACCGGGAAGCCTCCCTCGGTAGGGTAGCACAGACCTGGAATCCTTGCGCCAAGAGCCTAGAAGATTGGGTGCAGGGAGAGGCGACCCATCAGGCTCAAGGAACCGCAAGTTCAGATGCAAAATCGCCAAGCAACACAGGGTCTGCAGTCTAAGATCACCTAGGCTTTCTTCCCAGAAGGCAACAAAGCTTATCTGGGCCTTCTCGCTGTGCAAAGTCCAAAATGCAGGGCGTATTTTCTTTGAGCAGAGGTTACTGAAAGCTTGGCAGTGCCCCGGCAATCAGCCTGCCTCCTGCTACCATTATGTTGTACTGCTCTAATGGAAGGCGAGGTGGGTTTTTCTACAAGACTAACTAGCCCGCACTTCTTTCATCTCTCCAACACTATCAACCTTCCTGTTCCCTCTGTACTGAGGGGTGCAGGCAAGAGGCTCACCACAAGATCCTAGTAAACCACTTGACAGCTTCGGGTGTGTGACTGTCAGCATACACAGCAACGTTCCAGAGTTCTCTCTGTCCTGGAAGGTGTCTAACAAGCACTACCCCACGGCCCTGATGATCATTTCATGTCCAGCTTTGGAAATATCCCTAGACGGAAATATGGATATGACATCAGCGATCGGAGGAAAAACACCCTCAGCTGGAGATGGTGGAACTCTTCAGGTCGAGTCAACCACGTTCAAGCTGGTTTCGAAATGCCTGGAGGGCTGGGGTCCTGCCAGTCATGACCTCCTTCAGTACTCATTCTGGGCTGTATTGGGCTTCACCTCTGGCAATTGCCCACTGATGTGGTCAAGAGCGAGCTGTCAGGAGCCCCTTGCTGAGTAGACAGGAGCTGGGTCCCCTCCTGTGCTGTGGGATGTTCATTTGCCTGAAAGTTTGCCTGTAACAAAGGTATCCCCCAACTGTTTGCTTAGCTCAGTCTGGATTTTTTGCTGTGGTTGTTTTCAGATAGGGTTTTATTGTAGCCCAGACTGGTCTCAAACTCATGATGTAGCCAACTTGAACTTCCAGGAGTTCCTCTGTTCTTGACTTCCGAGTGCTAGGATTACAGACATGTGCCACCACACACCCAGCTTTAATACAGTTCGTTTTACTGGTGGCCATGAGCCCTTGGTTAGCTTTCCTTGGCTGTCTTGGCACAAGCCTTTGGCAGTGGCTCAGGCTTCTCCAGGGCTTCAGAGCCCACAGCACAGCTCTGTCCTCAAAGGCAGTGCCAGGGAACCCTGGGACCTTTGCTTTAGTCTCATCACAGCACTTTCCTGTGATTTGGGACAAATCATTTGTTTTGTTATAGTTTGAATATGAACTATGCCCCCAAAGGCTCATTTGGCAAAGACCTGGTTAAAGTGTTTGGGAAGTGATTATTTCTTGGGCGCTGCCTAGTGGCCAATCTCTTAAAGAGACTCACAATACAATGAATGGCATTGCTGGGAGGTGGGGCCTGGTTGGGGGAAGCAGGTAAGAGGGTGTGTCTCCTAAAGGCTAAACAAGCACCTTTATTTAGGTGAGGCTGACAGCCCTCTTTATTTTTATTTTTATTTAAATGTTTTTATTACATTAGGTGGTGAGGAAGGAGGAAATACAGGCGAAAGGTCACATGAGTCATGAAAGAGGATTGAAAGCTATTTTTTTTCTAGTTTCAGGTCCATTGTAGTATTTGTTTCATTATGGTGGATAAGTGAATTCAACTTTCTGGGTATTGATGAAGTAAAAACCATTTTCAAATTGCAGAAGGACCCAACATATGTCATTCCTTTGACTCAGTGTCCTAGTTACTTGACACGGTGACCAAGGTAACTTATAGAAGAAAGAATTTACTAGGGCTTACAGCTTCAGAGGGTTAGAGCCCATGACCATCATGGTGGGCAGCATGGCAGCAGGCAGGCATGGCACTGGAGCAGAAGTTGAGGGTTCACACTTTTTTGTCATTGTTGTTTTTGTTTTTTGAGACAGAGTTTCTCTGTGTAGCCTTTGCTGTCCTGGAACTCCATCTCTACACCAGACTGGCCTCGAACTCAGAGATCCACCTGCCTCTGCCTCCTAAGTGATGGGATTAAAGGTGTGCACCACCACTGCCTGGCTAACTGGAATGGCATAGGCTTTTGAAATACCCCAAGTTCACCCCCAGTGACACACCTCTTCCAACAAGGCCACACCTCCTAATTTTTCCCAAACAGTTCCACCAACTGTGAACCAGGCATTCAAACATGAGCCCATGGGGACCATTCTCAAACCACCACATTAGTGACTTGGAAAGTTAGACTTTTCTTGCTTGTTTTTGAGACAGTGCCTCACCATGTATCCTTGCCTGGTACAGACTGGAACTCACTCTGTAGACCAGGCTGGCTTCTGTTTCCTGAGTGCTGGGATTAAAGGTACATTTCACTCTATCCAGTGATTTCCTTTTGCTCTAACATCTGAATAAAACTCCACTGTATATCTGTACTACATACTCATCTGTTGATGGACATAGACATTGCCTACCTATTGTGAATAGATCAGCAAATGTGGGGGTACAAGTGTCTCTGTGGTAGAAGATGGGGTCCTTTGAGTACTTTCCTAGCAGTGGTACAGCTGGGGCCAAGGGAAGCTCTCTCTAAATCTTTGAGAGGCCTCCACACAGATTTCCATCTTGACTGTGCTGGTTTATAGGCTCATCAGCAGTGAATATGGTTCTTCTCTTCCACCCCCTTGACAGAACATGTAATCGTTTCTTTTGGGGGGCACACATCACCTTCCTAGATCCACTTCTTCATCTATAAATAGCGGTAACCACACTACCTATTGTGTGAGTCTTTGTTGCAAGAATTTCTCCCCACGGCGATGGAAGCAGTTGTCTACCCCTCCTCCTAAGGTCCCAAAGATAAACTGAAGTATAATCTCACCAATTCGCCTTGGGGAAGCCTAGTGTTGCTGTGCTTCCTAAACACATCATAGTTGAGAGGCTGCCCACAGGAGTGTGGGTGACCCCAAAACAGCTGCTTTGAAAGTCTTTATCCAATATAGATGATGGCTTCCCCACAGCCACAATAGATAGAGACCTTCTTTAGTTAAGTTTCCCCAGATTACAAACCCTAGCTTTTTCCCGAGTCTCCTTAGGCCGTGTGCAATTAGAGTAGAACTGCACACAAATGGCCGGGTGGAGCAGCTGGAACCTCAGGTAAGTGTCTAATGACCGTGCCCACACCCTTCTTCTCTGAAGGACTATCAACAGTTGCCAGGTTCTGTTGACGACCCATCTTCATCAGATGCAAGCAGGCATGGCTGGTCTGATGAAGATGGCGGCAGTTTTGCTAAGGGGCTGGTTTATAATGGCTGTCCAGGCGTGTGGGTGCTTAGCATCTAGCCTGGCACACAGTGAGTTCTGAGTGACAGATACGTCACCACTTAACGAGTTCTGCTTTCTTCCCCGCTTCCACTGTTCCACAGCACGCCATAAAAACCTACGGCAAGGGCTAGTGAAGATCCCTTACGAAGCACAAAAGTCACCCAGGTTTAAGACTGCACTGTTGTGTCTGTTGTTTGTGGGGCTGTGGATGGCACTCAGGGCCTTGACCGTGGGAGGGAAGCACTGTCAACCTGGAATTCCTGATTATGCTTTTCTGCATATGTGAGGGACAGAGCTCACGGTAAGCAAACAGAGCATGAAGGCCCTTTGAAAAGTCGCTTCTGTGAGCTGGAGAGATGACTTAGCACTTAAGAGTCCTTGGTGCTTTTCTAGAAGGTCACACTTTGGTTCCTAGCACCCATGTTGGGTGGCTCAGAGGCACCTGTAACTCCAGTTCCAGGGCATCTGACACCCTCTTCTGGCTTCCATGGACGTGCACAAAGGTGGCATACATTTAACATAATGTACATATACATTTTTTAAAAAGTGACTTTGGAGGTTGGAAATGTGGTCTAGCTGGTAAAATGCTTGCCTGGCAGGCATGAAGCTATGGGTTTGGTTCCTGCACCCCATCAGACTGGAAGTGGTGGTGGACGCCTGTAATCCTAGCACTCAGAGGGAGAGGCAGAACTTCCAGGTCACCCTCAGCCACATAGCTAGTTAGATGACATGTGACTGTCTAAATGTTACGGTACTCATAACTGGTGACCATGATACAGTTTAGATAATACCCAGAAAGCACCAAGAAGCAGCCCACTCCCAAGTCTACCGACCAGGACTCTCATAGTTGGCATGGTGTGGGTGGCCTTTCCTGGCTGGCTGTCCACATGGTGCCCAGGGAAAGAAGCGGGCTGCCGCTGTTTAAGAAACACCTACTGACTTCTAGTAGACAGGCTAACAGAAGTCTGCTCCTGCACTGTCCCTCCTGCCAACCTCTGATGGTTTCATTAACCCCATTAAATCCTGCAGGTGCCTGTGTTCCTTTGTATGTTAACGTTCTTGGGCTCTGGTGAGCTGAAACCTGGCTGGAAGGTTCGGTGTACCTTGTTAACCTCCATTAGACCCTATTAAATTCCCTAACTACAGTTGTAGTGACTTCTTGGAATCCCTCATTAAAACTGATGGGGACCACGGCGACCTACAGCGGTGCAGCTTCAAAGTGCAGCCAGTGCTCTGACTTCCTTGCTCTGGGGTTGACAAGTGTTCCTGGAGGCAGATGAACCATGGGTCCATGCCCAGAGTAGTTCTAATACCTCAGGGTCCTTTATTTTTTTGGGGGTGGGGGTGGGGGGAGTTCTATAATCTCTGAGTGTATTTACATCCCTATAAATGGGTGTTAGCAACAGGGCCTACTTAATGGACTGTAGTGAGATCAGCTGGATTAATGCCCATGAAGTGCTGTGTGCTGGGCAGTGCACTTGGCAGCGCACAGGAAGAGAAGAGCCCCGTAAACCACAGGCAACTGTAGAAACAGAAGACCCACTCCCCTGCATGTAGTGTGTCCTCTCACACGCCAGACAGCCCTCTGGGAAGGGTGGATAAGTTCCTGTTTTTCTAGATTGCTGCCACACATGGAGTTCTCATTGTCATCCTCTTCCTCTCCTGTCATTCTCGTACCCTTCATCTTCTTCACTGGCGTACTGTGTAGCCCAGGCTGCCCTCAGCTCACAGTGTAGCTGAGGATGACCTTGACCTTCTGATCCTCCAGCCTCTGCCTCCCTGGTGCTGAGACGGCAGGTAGGTCATTACATCCAGTCTATGTAGCATTTGGGCTCAACTCCAAGGTCTCTTACAGCCAGGCAAGCACTCCACAGTCTGAGCCACATCTCCAGGGTCAGTCAGTCTTTTCTCTTTTGGTCTTAATTTCTTCCAAAGAGAGTCTCACTATTCAGCTGTCATTCTTCGGCCCTGACTGGCTTAGAACTCACTCACAGAGATCTGCCTATCTATGCTTTCTGGGTGCTGGTTTTAAAAGCACACACACTCCTTTCTCCTTTCCACTCATTTTTCTCTTTCACTCTCTTGCTTTCCTTCAACTTGCTATGTAGCCAAGAACAGCACTGAATGAGCTACTGACCCTACAGCCTGCACCTCCCAAGTGCAGGGATCACAAGCATTCCCTCTACCCTGGATCGCCTTGTGATCTCATGTGAGGACGGTGATGAGGGGAGGAGCTGGACTTTGGGAACCTCCATCAGTTGAGCTGGGTGTGCTAAGAGCAAGGACTTCACACCTGTGGCCAAACAGGTCACGGACCCTAGCGGAGAACCTTACATTATTACTCTGCTAAATGAACACAGTATTGAGCTGACTCCTAATGACTTATCCTCATATCCACAGAACAAAGCACCTCTCAACCCTCAGAGATGCTTCTCCTTGTGAGGAGATGGCAATTAACATGAAATCTCAGCACAGAGGGGGAAGGTGGGCTGAGGAGCTATTGACATTTGATAGCTGCTGGGAGGGAGAGTCGGTTTTAATGATGTGACTGGTGGGGAGGGAAAGGACAAGTCAGGGCAGATCTGGCTCCCAAGACTAGTGGGCCACACAGACTGCACTTGATAGAGAAAGACAGAAAAAAGACAAAATTCCAAAGTTAGGTAGGAAGGGATGGGAAGATGGGAAGGTGGAGAGAGTGGTTATGAGAGTTGGTGTGTGTGTGTGTGTGTGTGTGAACAAGTTCAAAATACATTGTATGGGATTCTTGAATAAAATCATTGTTAAAATTTCTATTTTGTTAGGTAGGCAGTACACTCTACAATCCCAGAGCTTAGAGGTTAAAACAGGGTGAACACTGAGTTAAGAGCCCAGCGTGACCTACCTAATCAGAATTTGCTTCCAAAAAGCCAAAAGAAGGAAAAGGAAAGCCACAGGCAGGTATAACAGCTCCATATTCCATCACTCAGGTGGCGGAGACAGGAGGATCATGAGTTCAAGGCTGGCCTGAGCTGCATAGCCAGACTCTTAAAAAAACAAATTCAACACAAGACAACAAAAGAAAACTACCATACACCTTCCCTTGGTCTTCTGCTGAAGACAGGTGTGGGCAAGGCACACATGCCTTGCTACCCCGAGCCGTGTAAGGCTAGGCAGGGGGTCTTGGCCCATGAGACCTCAGGAACCTGCAGGCTCAAAGCTCGGTCACAGAGCCCAGGCTTCTCAAACTGTGGGGTGTCTGCGTGTGAAGTTTGGGGACTGGCAAAAGCAAATGTCAGTGCAGGGGGAGACACAGCCGTCCATGAGCTGGTGAAGCAGGGTTGATACTTCAGCACTGGGGTAAGTTCCAGAAGGTTCTGGAGTTCCATTGCTCTTATCAGAAGACCTGTTCAAGCTGGCCTCCCCACAGGGCATGGGCAGAAGAGTCATGGGAGGGACCTGGTCAGTCCTTTGCAGTCTGCCCCTCTCCAAGGAAGGGACACACAGTAGGACTTGGGTCCGCCCCACTGTGATCCACACATCTCTGTCTGCACTGAGACTGCAGGGCAGTATAAAGTATGGGTATATGAGGCTGTCACTAGAGTCAGCCACACACCACTGGGACCCAGTTTGGGTAAATGCAGCAGCTAGATTCCGAGCAGGAATTCAGAGGGAACCATGGAGGATGTCTCTTGCTCATTCAGATTATTTATTGAGAATAAAAGTTGGGCCATCCAATCTGTGTGACGCTGTGACGGGAGTCACACACATGCTAAGGAGAGTCCAGAGAATTGAGACCTTCAACAGTACAGAGCCACAGGCACAAAAATCAAAATACAAATGACCCCTCCCCCAAGTTTGGCAGGAAAACAAATACAGTTGGAGGCCTGGGATGGAAGGGCACTTACTTTTCAATAAGGCAGTTACAAAGCGGACAAACCCCATTCCCCAAGTATATTCCAATGGGCATCACAGGCAATAGAAAGCAGGCAAGGATGGCGCATGACAGTAAGCAGAGAGAGACTTTGTTTTCAGAGGTGCCAGCAGGGGGAAGTAACCCACCGGAGATGCTCTGCCTGAAGCCCCAGGCCAATTTGCCCACTTCAAATATCACAGTGACTTTTCTTTTCCCAACCATAAGTTTGGAAGCAGTCTGCAATCCAATGAAATAATGCAAAGGCACCTCCAAATGCACAGTGCTCCCCAAGGCATGAGCCTGAGCTTGTTTCTGCCTCATCTGACTGCTCTGCTTAGTTCAATAGGGACCTGGAGCCAGGGCAATCACCCAGCCTCAGAGACAGGGTGGAAGGCAGCAGGTAGGCAGCGATAACAGGCTAAGCCCACTGTATAAGGACACAGTGCAGCTAACACTGCATCCCACAGGAGTTGGTCTGAGCCCACTGTATAAGGACACAGTGCAGCTAACACTGCATCCCACAGGAGTTGGCCCAACCTTTGGCTTCTCTGGGCTTAATTGTCATCAACAAAAATACATGCTCAAGAACTCTACTGAGTTTTAAAAATTGTAAAGCAAATCTCATAGTGCTTCAAATAATTTATGATTCTGTGTTGGGCCACATTCATAGCTATCCTTGGTGGCAGAGGGCCTGGGGGCTGTGCTGGGCAGGCCTGCTGGGGATCTGCTACTTGGCCAATCATTTTGCTAAGGTCAGCAGTCCCCTAACCTTACCTCATTCCACCTGGAACTCTGCAGAAGCTTGTCCCTAGGAGCTCAGCTGCCCTGGAGAGGCAGTTATAAGCTCTGAGGCATGTAAGGGCAGCTTACCTTATATCAGCTGTCACCCTGCAAAATGACCAAGCGGTGGGCCACAAAGGCCCCTCACTAATATGAGGACCTTGGCAAATCTCTTGGGACTTTATTTCCCCAATTCACTAAAAATTGATCAGAGAGCAACCTTGAGTGGCTCTGAGGAACTTGCATCCCTGACACTGAGACATTGGAATACTTTCAGCTTTGCTGGTGAAGCCCCCACAGGGACGGGAAGGCATGAGTCCTCAGCAACCTGGGAACCTTAGACTCCAGGCAAAGCCGTGTGCTGCTTAAAACTTTCCAGCTGAAGTTTCCCCTCAGAGATGCTGCAAGGCTGTGTGTGGCTGGCTTGGGACTAAGGCCTCCGATGACTTGGGAGTCCTGTCAGTGGGCTGGTGCTTTGTTGGCAACTTTGGCATGAGCAAGCAAGGACACAGGGTTGAAGGGTTTCTTCAACATTTTCCAACAAGGAACCAAGACCAATACTTAGTGGCAGTCAAAACACCATGATATATCCAGCTGTTCTCTTCTAAAAAAGATACAATGTGTTTGGAATAATGCCTGGGACTGGGTCCTTTGCCAGAGCCACTGTCCACATGGCCCCCAAATTTCAGAGAGCACAGAAAATCCAGAAGCTAATTGACAGAACAGTCTTCCCCAGAGGTAGTGGGCTCTCTGTCCTTGGAGGTGGCCAAGTGCAGACTGCTTCCTGGCTGAGATGGGTAGGCGGAATGTCAGCACCAATGGAGAAGCTGGGTGGGAGGACTGAGACTCTTCCAATCTTTTAGATCCTGTCATATAACAGACAGCCTTCAGATGGCGTTGATAAGGCAACTTCTTTGGGACTATGCCTGGGAACCCCCACTGCAGTGGATAAGTTATCCTACCACCACACACCAGGCAGTCACTTGGCAGAGTATTCACAGGAAGTTCCTATACACACACGCACATATACAAAGGGAGCCTCAAGCTCTACCTGCAACATTAAGATTTGTTCTCTGAGAGGCTACTATGATTATAGCTAGCTATGGCAGGGACATGCAGCACACAGAAGCCAAGTTCCTCAAGTCACAACCCCACCTGGAATTTTGGTTTGCTGTCTTTCCTGAGGATTGGCTATGATGGTTTTTATTCACAGTTTGTTCCATGAAATGAGATACAAGAAGCCTGTGCATTTGTGCTGTAAAAATTTTCAAGCCCAATATGAATGGTAGGCTACGAATGTCTCCATATGACCACTTTAAGGGCACACTGAAGAACCACACCAGGCCAGACCAGAGACAGGATGGGAGCGTGCGAAGCCATGCCAGTTCTGGACTTGAAATTCCAGTTTTGCCCAGGAGCACCAAATAGAGAAAAGACCACACTGAGCCGTCACCTATTGGGAGGGGGTGTGGGAGACAACGACAGGCGATGTGAAAAGACGGGCGCCGAGATGAGCATTGCTCTCCCCACAAACCCTGTCGCTCCTGAAGGCAGGAGCTCTTGCTATGGCTAAGCCAGCAGACAGGAGGCAGGGGCTGGCCGCTCTGATCACACAGCAGCCGGACACAAGAAAAACATAAGTTTGAATAGCTTTGCCTTTTCTTTCCTTTGTTTGTTTTTTGAGACAGGGTTTCTCTGTAGCTTTGGAGCCTGTCCTGGAA